>LYUA01000985.1:255664-268113 GCA_002093875.1 Calopteryx splendens | reverse complement strand
GGTGGGTGGGTGGGGTTTACTCCTCTCTGCACATCATGCCATCTATTAGAGTCTTAAAGAACTCGCATTGCAGAAACCAGACCCTCCCCTTTACTCTCTTTTCCGTCTCCCTTCCCCTCGGACCACTTCGACCTCGCCATCACGGAAGATCCATCCCCTGACGAAGAGGCAGTTCCCCTCTTCGTGCGCAGCCTTAATTCCCCCGCCTGATCCACCCCATTCATTGGCAACTTCCTTCCCTCTCTCTCCCCCTTCACTCTTTATCCTTCTCTTTCCCACTCTCCTTCTCTCACAATCCTTCTTTATCCACTCTCTACCCTCGCCTTCATGTTTCTCATTTTTACCACATCTTCGCGGTAACTTTGTGGAATCACTATGCTTCGAGCGATACATAGCATTTTTCATGTGAGCCCTTGTCATTCTTTTTTACCCCTTTAAGGATTTCTCCAGTTAGGCTTCGCGCCGCTGGTAATGTCCTTCTTCGGCAAGGTCTTTTTTTCTGTTTCAGGTCACACTAAGACGGTTCGGCGTCGATTAGGTGTATTTTCCCCATGTACTGTAAGCTTCTTATAAAAATGCTTGACACCTTACAATTTATCTTTAATATTATTTATTATCTTTTATGTTGTCATCGGGCCGTGGGGAGACATGGAATTTGAAAACGACTCGAAAGAATGCTTAACTGGGTTCTTTTTGCAGACGTTGAAATTAATAAAGTTGGATAATTTTACAATGCTCTTGCTGGACTCTATTTAAGTATTTTGAGAACATATCCCATATAGGCATCGTTTTGTTCACTGATGAATTATGAAGGTCCTGATTTCTCGATACGACTAATTTCCGAAAAATATATATCACCTTACATGGACATGGACCCTTTATATACCTAAACAGAGTCGTTCCTTTACAATTTAAGTTATGTCAGACATTTGCCCGATGATCGGATCCTTTGGAAGGTTTTTGAATCCACGTAGCCAAAAATGTCAATACTCGTTTTAATAAGATTACAGAGGAAATCCTATGAATCAACTTCTAGCTTCCTTTTGACGATTACAATGAAATTCCCTATACAGTGATTTTATTTTGCTAATGTTGATTGTTTTAATTTATACTACAAATATATGATTTCGTTACTTATATCTGTTTATTTACCATAAAAAGTCAAAATATCGTTCATGTTTAACCTCAATTATTCCATTTAATTTTATAACTTTAAGTACAAGATGGAAGAGGCCAAGACTCTGTGGAGTTCCATTTTAGTATATCAGGCAGTGACTGACCAAACTTTGCGATCCACTCAGTAATTTTATTTGTTCAACTGGTTTCTCTACACCAATTGTAGCATCTTCATGAATTTTTTTCCTGGAGGAGCTACAGTGTAGCGAAACTAGTTGAACAAATAAAACAATGAAGCACATCGCAAAATTTTGTAACTCATTTTCTGCTATATTATTTCTTCCAGCTTAAAAAACTGAATTTTGGAAGTATATTTTTACAAAATGTCGGGCCAACTAATGAAAATTATGTAAAACTAATCAATGTCAAGCTAACGTGTGAATCCTTTTCCCGTGTGGAGTTCCCGAATTCCTGTTCGGTAATGAGTTTTGAAACAAATTTGTGAATGTAAGATGGAGCTCTGTCACTTTTGCATCCATTGGGATGCTTTTTTATTTTTTTTACTTTTCGTAGATCGACAAATGTCCTACTACTATTGCCATTAAACTTCATAAGTGTCCCATTCAAAAATAAATTTAATTGGAGATGGAAATTAAGGGGAGTGAGAGTTTATATTTAACTGTTAAAATCGAACTGTGTGATGCAAAGCCTTAAAGTTTTTCCAATTTTCGTTGATGAGTCCTTTTAATTAGACCGTAATAGTTTTAGATCTCTACCTTAGTGTTTCAAACTTTGCCACTATCCAAAAATTGCTTAATATTCAAATTTTAATGATGGTAATGTAGCTGTTCTGCCATTTGGGATTTTTTTGTCATGGTATCATTCCGTTCCTCACTAATTTCTGCCATTCCCTGTATTCTTCCTTATTTTTCTTTACACCTCGATGTCCTTCACCATCTGCCACCTCCTCCTTCCTCTCTCCCTTTTCTGTTAACAATTCCTTTCAGGGGCTTCTCCGGTAATCATTTCCGTTTTTGCTTAGGGCTCTTTCAAGTTCCTCTTCCGGTTTTTTTAATAAAATCTATATGCTTCTTTCTTCGCCAGCTCCATTCAGTACTTCATCATTTTTTACTTCTTTCATTAAGCTTATCTTTTTTCCTTTCCTCCGTGTTCACTTTTCAAATGCTTGGAATTATTTTTTCTCCTCATTTCTCAGGCCTACGTTCTTCCCCATGTAATGCACACATTATAAACTAAATATTTTAACCATCTTTTCCCTCAATCTTTTCCCCTAATTCTCACACAAAAACCTGCTCCTCTTTATTAAGCCCACCTTACCTTTCTCTACCCTAGTTTTACACGCGACAAGATTTTTCTTATTCCAGCTCTATTTTAATATATAATAATATAAAACTGTTATTCGTTCTACTTCTTCCTGCCTTACCCTGAATTTTATCCACAAACTCATTCCTTTTTTTGTATTTTCATATACATTTTGTTTTCCTTGGACTTATTCTCATTCCCAACTCCTCACACCGTTTTTTTGAGCTTCTGGCATTTGATTTATCGCTCGTTTTTTCCACTAATATTACTATATCAGGGGCGTGTTTGATCAGTGGGATACTAACCGGAGGGTTCTTGTTCGATTCCTGACATGTGACGCCAGTGGTCACCCTGAACTTCAACCAAGCTGTGTAATGTTTCGGGTAGAATACCAGATAGGTAGGATACCAGATCTTCCTGGGAAAACCAGCGGCGCAGGGAACAGGTCTGACCCCCCTTTAGTGCTCTGCTAGGTGTGATATTCACACACCGTTGGGCTTACCATTGGCTGAGATTTACTTACACGTATCAAATCAACCTTCGGGTTGATTACCGTATCATCCTTTTTGCTTTTAATTTTAGTTTGTAGAATTGTGGGTATATTTTAAAACAATTTTACGAAGCTAAATCGAATTGAAACTATTCGTTGGTTATTACTGCTACAGCCTATTATGATCACTACAAAGAGAATATTAATTGAAGTTTCAAGCCAAACGTAAAGTAATAAGATGGATTGGTCTAAGGATTTCACTGTAATTAAAATAATAACACAATTAAAGAAGAAACCAAAAGCAGTGTAGTTTAATAAATAGTTTTAAACTAAAATTAGCAAAATTTTTTGATGATTTTATAGCATGATATTTATAAAGCACATGGATCTATTATTTAGATTTATATTCTAAATTCATTGTTTATGCTACTCAAAATTTCAAAATAGGTCTTAAATTCTTTACTCTTAACACTCATTTGGGAATTTGGTGCCATTATATGTTCGTATGTTAGGTCTAGTTAACATCGGTAGTTGGTTAACATCTAATTGCATTTATCGTGATTGCTCAGTATAAAATGTATACACATATATTTCGACTATTTTCAATACCACCTTAGAAGCAAATAGAGGAATACGATATTCTGCTTACTTTAATTGATTACCTCGACAGAACCTTTTTTTCAGAAGGAAAAACGTCGTCAGAATGATACTACGATATAATTTTGCTGATGAAACTTTTTATTATTTCATCTCCTTTCGTAGTCTTCTCGAGAGTAATAATTTATTGGATCAAGGAAAAATCCAAAGGTTGGGATCTCGCGCTAAGATACCAGTAAGCGTAGCACTGATACGTCGATTTAACGCCGCTGACCCGTGTTATATGCTAGGATGGAAAGGGAAAATTAGAGAGTACTTCAAACTCGGCATGGGTTGTAAATATTCCACAAATTTTCATTCACCTCCCCCAGAATACTAATGTTCTTTTGGTTTGACGACTATTTTGGATTTTTTCTTATCAAGACCATGTGAAGAACTTAAGGACCTATCAACAATCATTAACGTTTCTAATTTTGAATAGGTGTGATTATATTAATTACAATATACTTCAAAAGATGTCAATTAATAATGAATACTCTCTGAACTTCCTATATTCCAAGGTTTTAATGATTTTTCGATTTAACTTTCATTTTTGAACGTGTTTCACTCGGATTCAAATTACCTTCAGCTATGTATTTCTCCACATGGGAGTATCATGTTGCCATAGTCTCATTTCTGAATTACTCCAACGTAGTCTGCTGCTAGCCTGGAATACTTGTCTATACTGTTATTCGGCATTGCTTAAAATTATGAAACACAACAACTGGGATAATGTATAGTAATGTGCATCTACCTCTTGAATATTGAGAAGAACTAGGATAACGAACGAATAACTTTACGAGGCTGAATTGAAACGCTGATTCGTTTTCTTGGTAATGATTACGTATGCACATTTTCAAACTCATTGATTCTTCGCAAGAAAAGTGCTATACTTTTATATATGATATTATATAAGTGATATACTTAGTATATGCTCCTTACATTTTGTGTTCACTTGTTCACGAACTAACCGGGTTGTTTTACCCAAACGGACTTTCTACATGTGAGAACATTAAAATGAAAGATAATGGGATGAAGTGTGCATGATATATGCATCTGAGCTGATTTTTTTCACTTATCTTCTCAAAATTAGATGAATGACTTCATTTCCATTATTTTTTCCTTTCTTTTATGCTCGCATGCATATGCTGATAACCTGCCATTTTTCCGACGGTGTAGATTGCAAAATGGGTCTCGCTTTTGGCCTCCCTTATCTCTTCCCCCCTTTGCGTCATTTATCTCCAACGCGCCGCCCCATCCCCTTTTCTCTTTTATCTCTTGCACTTTCTTTCCCTCTCTCTCTCCCTTTTGCTTTCAAATTCCCGCGCCTTACTTTTCTTTCCCTCTAACTTGTCTTTCCATATCTGCGACACAAATCTTTTCTCCCCTAACCCCCCCCCTCCACCCGTCCAACCTCTTACGCTGCGCCTAAGCATTTTTGTATTTTTTTTCATCATGCCCCTCGCAGGAACTTACGACGCCCTTTTTAAGTCCTTAATATGCACGGAAGGGCACGCTTACCATAACATTTCTTCCCGCACACGCCCACGACAAAAAGGCCCACCCAACCCCACTCTCCTAAATCTTAAGGGACCTTGTCCTTATCCTAAGGTTCCCTGGCCGCCTCATTTCACCCTTTCTTTCCCTGGCAACACCTTCGCCATCCGCCTTCAGTTTAACGTGAGCGCGTCCATTAGTAAACTCATTTTAACCTTCCTCCCATTACATGGCTAATACTGGAAGTAGGGGTCTGGTATACTGACTTAGAAACCCGAATATCCAGTAGTGTATTTTTCAGTGGCACACAGGTCATCTGTCTGATGGGACGTTAAATAGTGTTTACCTTTGGCACTTACTCCTATCTCTATCTAGTACGCATGAGCCTAACACAATTTTCTCTTTTTGTTTCTAAACTCCCTGGCCTAACGTCTTTACCATATATTACGTCTATGTATTCTTTACAACTTGCTCGGATCTCTTCTCCTGTCGTATGGTCATAATGGTGTACACGGATTTTCCTTTCTGACTTCAGGACAGTGTTTTCGCTTGCCCGTACTGCGCACCCATTTCACCCTTTCTCTGTTAACTCTCCATGCCCTCACACTTCTCTTTCCATCAAATTTCATTTTCACTACATGCCTCTCGCGTTATATTATTATTTGTATTTGCTTTGTCCTAATTATATGTTTACTTTCTTCCATTTTCTTCTCTCTTCTATCGTTCTAATTATTTCTTCTGCAATTCCTGTTTTTCTTATCCTTTTTCTATCTAACATTCCTATTGTCTGGCTTGCAGCTTTTCTTACCTCTTTTTTGAGTTGTTCTCACCTGTCTTCTGTACTCATTACCCTTGTTCACACTTAGTCTCTAAACTACTTTCTGGTACTCCTTTATTTTCGTCTCGGGTAATGCTTACATTGCATTCCATCTAAGTATTCCATTTTCATCTCCGTCTTACCTTCATTATGTCCTTCAATTTTACATGTCATTTAATGAGTTCTAAATTATGGTCGATTCTGCATCCCCTCCAAGAATCTCCATCTGCATCCGCACTTGTGAGTTAATGACGCTTTTTCTAAATCTATGTCCAATTATTAAGTAATCTAATTGATATCTCCCCCGCATCACCCGTCAGTTTCAACTTGTGCCTGTGTGTAATGCAGAGGTTAAACTAGGTATTAGTGTTAACTAAGCCAGTCCTACTGCAAAATTCTAGAGTTCTATCCCCATCGTCATTACTTATTCCTAACTCGTACTATCCTAAATAACTACCATCTTTCCCACCGCCTACTTCATTCCTTCAATCTTTTCCTGTAGTATGTCGTGGGCACTGTCTAGCTCTTCATCCCAATGATAACTTGTCGTTGTGTAAAACTGAATTAAAGCTACGTTATTTTGGTTTTGCTTCAATCTCTACCAATTATATTCTATCATTCACCTGGCCAACATTTACTTCTGATCTCCCTACCTTTTTTTGAATTTTTGCTGCTATTCCATGCTGACTCTCTTCCCCTCCGCTGAATATTGCTATAACTCTATCACTCCAATATTACCACAATCCTTCCATCTGACCCTTCACAAGCCGATCATATCAATATTTTCTTCTCTCTACCTCCTGTTTCGCATTTTCTAACTTCCCTGTGGTCATCATTGTCCGAACATTTCAAGCCCCCATTCTGACAGTTACTGCTAAACATTCGACTGTGAAGAGATTTCGTTTGATGGTAAACGTGGAGGCCTTGCTACCCCCGCTTCCGGAGAAAACATCCAATCCTGTGGGCCGGGTCCCGTAGTTGCCTATACCTTTTCCATTGATTGTTTCCATCAATAGTGTTTTGAAAAAATAAATGTGGTGGTTTCCCATTGCCTTCAACAATAGTGTTTTTAACGTGACACCATCACTTAAATGACCAGTATTGGCCACTGTGGCCAGACGCTCCATAGGCTAGGTAGGTGAGGATAGAGCTCACCCAACACTAAGCCCAACGGCTTGTGAAATTCACACATTAAGGTAGGGTGGCCAGTTCTTTTCACTGTGTTTGAGGTTCTCTGCTTTCTCTGCGTTGCGGCTGTTCCCTGTAAGTGGTTTCTCACTAAAATCTAGTTCCCAAAAAATCACGCATCTTGAATAAAGCTGAGGTTGCCAAGAGGCGTCACCCGGAATCGAACCCGGGCCCTCCGGTCAATAGCCCAATAATCTACTCACTGGACTGACACAACCCATCCTACGAAAATACCCATAAAAACTCCTTCCATATTTTCTTAAGTCTTTTTAAAGTTTTACAGGGATTTTAGAGGAGCTAGCTATTAGGCCTGATATAGATAAAGCTATTAGGCCTGTAAGTTAATTTATAGATAGAAAATATGATGCTTATGAGGATACCTTTGGTCCATGTACCTAAGGTATCCTCATATGCCTCCAAGCCCGCAGGCACACTAGATTGCGAGATAGAGAAAGCATTAACGAAAATGAAATCGAATAAGGTTGTGGGGGTATATAAGAAATGTAGTATTCGAGTATTGTCAGATTTTTTGCACCCATTAGCGTTTCTTCAATCAGGGCTGTTGGCTGTGCCAAGTTGTAAAATAGCTATTTACGGCCGTACTACTAAAGTTACCCTCAAGAGTTTTACCATCCAGTCGAAGTGTTCCACATAAAAATATCGGTCGTCTAAATCTGGCATTTATTGTGGAAATTTTCGTGATTGCACGGATACGAAATAAATTGATAATAAATTGAGCAAAGTACATGTGTATTAAAATTTGGGTATATCTTTAGATTGATTCGTGGAATTGTTAATTTCCTTCGCAGCCGGCAGATACCTTCAATTGTTTCATTTATTTACCTTACATCGGTAGAACATAAAGGAGGAGATTATGTCTTTGTGAAATCGAATAAAACACAATTGCAAAAGGTGTAAGTTCTGAATAAAATTCCCCATTGTCCTTTTGGGTTAATCCACTTTGTAAGTTAAAATGCCATTTTACCTCTCTATTATTCTTTTCATTATTTGGAAAAAAACGCTTATTCCTCCTCGCTTATATTTTCACTTATTTTATTACCTCTCTCCTCAGCACGCCTTTCACTCACCATACAATTCCACTAATTTTGATATATTTGAATGAGAGGACAAATTTTCCCTTTTATCTTGCAGAAAATTTTGATGCAATAAAATTGTGTAAGCGGTCGTAGTGTAAGAAATTCTCATCCTAATATTATTTAAAGTGATAAGGCAAGATTCATAATGTCGGAAAAATGTTTCCATTACTATCCACTGGCTTGAAATCTCAAATTATATTTTTTATGTCCTCCAGTTTTCGCTAATTATAGCATAGAGTTCATTCTTGGGAATTCACCTTTCCTTCTAATGGGCCCCATCATTCCTAGTTTCATATTCAAATTGGCGATAAACACTAGTTGCTTAAATTAACTTTAAAGATTTCTACGGTTGACTATCATCAGACCATTCCATCAGGTGATGTCGAAATTGGCCTGAGTGGTAACAAGACTTTCGGTAAACGCCTTGAGTGGAGAGGCTAAATTTACGTGACATTTTTCAGTTTAGTTATTACTCTTTAGGGAATATATCACTCCAGCCTTCTCGATCACTCGGGTAAAATATTTTAATGGAAAATAAATTCGTATCATCGAAAGCTGATAATTATTTAATTAACTATCCACGATATATGAACCCAAGTTGCTCATTATCCGGGAATATAATAGCTTCTTTCATATGCTAAATTAAGAAATTATTTTATTTTACCTCCGCATGCCTGGTAGAAAACGTAACATCCCATTGGCTAGTTCAAATCCTCCGGTGAGAGCTGTTCCCAACCCTTTCCCCAAAGCCTGTATACATGCATTAAATTCTTGTTTTTATTTTCTCCGAAGATAACTTTGATTGCCTCGTTGATTCCCTCGCCTTCCGCTCATTTCGTTGTCGCCATCATCTCTCTTATTCTTTCCCTTTCTCGCGAAAAAATACCCAAACGACTTCCTCCCTCTCTCTCGTTCACTCTCGCTTTCTCTATAGAGAGGAGGAGAGAGTCTCTCCCACCACTTTTAACTCCAACAAAAGCCCTACCCTCCTCAACCGAAACCAAGTCCCTTCTTTCCACTCCACCAATTGGCATTCTCGGCTACATAATTTCTCCATCCTCTGCCATTTCCCCGTGTTCCTCCTCCTCCCCTCCCTCTCATCGCAAATTACGACCTCTCTCTCTCACCCCCGTCCCTACCATGACGCATCCCTTCCCATTCCCCTTATTCGTCATTCAATCATATTTCTTCCGAATCCCCTCGACTTCCGCCGCGCGATCTTCTTCTTTTCTCTTTCTTTTCACCCAAACGTCCCATCCGTCCGAGGTACACACAAATTCCCTTGATGTGCCTTTGATATTCCCTATCTTGATTTTCTGTCGGTGCCTTCCCTCCCCATCCAGAATCATTCGCCGTAAAGCCATTACTCAGGATCATGCAAATATTCCGTTTTTTTATATAATATAATTTTTTTCTTCGGAAATATAATTTTCTGTAATCTATCCATGAATCGATATTTGCATAGTGTTTACCTGTCGTGATTAAATTTATTTAGATGCTGACTTTTCATAGCGTGTAGCCTTCCTGGTCGTTATAACTGTTTCTTTCTTTTTGTTTTTATCCCTGTTGTGAAGTAACTGTTGTCTGTTAATGTTAAATGTATGGAATAACAAATAATAGTTATGGTGAATTGGGTAGGATTTACTTTTTACACTTAATATATGAGGTCCATTTTTAAAATAAAATAAACTTATACCAAATATAATTCTACTTTCAATTTTATTCGTGTATTGAGTGATTTTCTCTATTAACCTTAAATTTCTCGTCAAAGGGAATATCGATAATTTTATACCTTTATTGGTGTGATTGAATCTCACCATAAATATTAATTTTAAAATTCATATTTGCTATTAAGGTAATATATCTTGTATTTAAGGAAAAATTTTGACGGTCTCTAAAAATTATTACGTAATGCGTATCGCGTGAACTTCCTCTTGCTTGCTGTACAATAGTTTTCCCTTCAGCCTTGTACTTTCTACCTGCTTTCATTCCTTCATTCTTTAAAGCCTATTCTTTCTATTTATCTCCCCCGCTTACGCAACACTCTCCTTTCTATCACGGCCCATCCCATTACCTCCTCTAAATAAAAATATATCCTCCACTAAATTTTTCTGGCTTCTTTAAATTTTACCGAACAAATTCCTCTCGATTCCAACCATATTTTATGCATCGTCTTTGGTCTTCCTCCCTATCCAAATTATTTTCTCTATTCTTCTCCATTACCGAATCTCAAATACCTCCATCTACTCTCATCCTCTTTCATTCTAAGCCGGGTTTCGGATCCATACTCCGTTACGCCTCATATTAGTCTTTAATAATCTGTCTTTAAGTCTATACGTTATATACCTGTCATAAATTCCCTTCTTCTTGCTTTCTTCTTTCGTTGCTAATTCTTTCGTTAAACCTGTTCTCCTAATATCGCTATCACTGGACCAATTTTCCCTCAAAGTACTGCTTAAATATGTAATTGCTCCACCTTCTATAGTTTCTTCCCTTCTACGTTAATTTCGAGCTTAGTTTTCCTAACTTTTGAGAACCTCATTACTTTAGCCTTAGCGTGATTATTCATTATCACATTACCCTCGCGTTATTTCTGTATAGCGCTCAACAATAACTACCTTTTCTTGGCTGTATGCCTAAATATTGCTTGATCATCTATAAAACTAAATGAAATTATCTCCTTGTTACTAACTTTTAGTTCCAACTGAGGCACATGCTACATTTAACATACTCAGAATATTTGATATAAATATTAGAAAGATAGTAAAAGAAATATCTGATAAAATGCACAATCCTGACAGCTTGACGCGAATTTTCCTCAGCTAACGTTACTTATTCCATTTGATTTATCCCCAGGCTTCGAATTAACCGCTCACCCTACCAGTATACTTATAGGTATATTCTACAATAGGTACCGGCTTAATCAGCTTCGTCTACTCTGCTTTATTGAAAGCTTTCTTAAAATCCAAAAAGTACACAAGGTCATCCCAATTTTATTCTACATCCCTTTCTACTAATGTTCTCATTGGTGCAATCGCGACACGGGTCTCTTTCCTTATATTTATATATTTCTTTCCTTATATTAGAATTAATTATCTTCCCTAAACTGAACCTTATTTCCCGTAAGTAGTTCTGTTAGTACAACTATGTAACCTTCAATTGATGACTCTCAGACTTCACTCTATGAGAAATTATACTTGCGGACCTACAGTCCCCAAGCATTGTTTCTCGTTTTTTTAGTCGGTATTCAAACGTTTTTATTTGTTCACATACCGCAGCCGTCATCCTGATTCATTTATCCCTAAACTCTTTCGTAAATCTGAGGGGATATTATCTCTTTCCACCGCCTTGCTCGACTTCATAACCCGTGGTGATTTTTCTATCTCGCTATTTATTATCCCTTAATCCAAGCTATCTTCGTGTACGACGCATCCCCATTATATTTATAAGATTTTTCCTCCTGTAATTACTATAAAGCTCTTCTACGTATTCTTTTCACGTTTCCTGAATCTCTTTCAAATCTATTTTTAAATTTTCTGTCGTCTCGTATGATCGGTGTAGTTTTTTTTCCTTTCCTCTATCCCGAAAATTCTCTTACATTTATTTTGTACCGCTTCTACTTTTTACTGTCTATGAAATGTATTCACATGCATTATTCTTTCCACCACGTTTATTTGGCCCTATTGATTTCTTGACTATGTTTATTATATAATTTTCTTTATAGTTTGCTAAAAATTGCCCTGTCACTATCGTTGTAGTAATCCCTCCGTCTCTCCTTTCTCTCTGACTCAAATCTTACATATTTGTTTTATTTCTCTCTTGATATTTTATAACTTTACTGTTATCATCGTCCTATCATTCTATGTCCACATCTCAACAGTTGTGGCTCACACGTAAATCTTTATTTTTGCTGCTGTCAACTCGGTTATCTACAGATTTCGTGAGCTGACAATCGCAGAGGACATGGCTCCTCCAATGTGAGGCTCATCATTCGGCCTAGCAGGCCGAGTTCCGTAGTTGCCAAGAATAATTATCTCTTTGTTACCGTCCGTATTGATTTAATGGGACACACGAGCCCAATTGAGGTGGTTTCCTGTTGCTTTCTTCAATTGTGTTTTTAGCGTGACACTCCCGCTTAAATGGTCACCCTTCCGGAATCAGAAGACTTTGCAGCCGCCTGACTGAGGAATACGCTACCTAGCCTACCTTTCGTCTGGTTCCTACCTTTTAGCCTATCTGACAAGGGTGACCCTACCAAACGTAATTGTCTTTGATCCGGCCAGCA
>LYUA01000985.1:237197-247636 GCA_002093875.1 Calopteryx splendens | reverse complement strand
CACGCCCCCGCCTTACCCCCCCTCCCCCACTCCCCCTGGAACGAATAGAACAACCCCATCCCTCCCCAACAGGCGTGCACACCCTTCGCAAACTTCCCTCCCGGCGACTGATTGCATCAACGCACTCCTGAGCGACTAAAACATAACTCCCCACGGTAGTCACCCCCTTGTCTCCCCACCGCCGCCACCACCCACTCTCCTCTTTGGTCTCCCGCGAAGCATTTACGCCGCTGATTTCTCGATAATTTGAGCACTCCTGTGTGTGCACGCGCTTGAGTCCATAAAAGAGCGATGTGAAGTGCGGTGGGTCTGGGGCGTGGAGGTGAAGGGAGTGGAGAGGCAAAGGGGAGGGGAACAGGAAGGGTGGGAGGGAGAGTTTGAGAGTGAGAGACATCAAAGTGATTTCGCCAGACGCCCCTCTCGGATGTAAAAGCCAAACAATTACGGGAGACCGAGAAATACATCAAATTAAAATAAAAAGGGAAGGCAAGGGGGGAAAAAATTTGAGGAATGGCCGTCGTAGTAAATGAGAGCCCCAGAGGAGAAGGCTATTAACACGATAACTCTAATACCTTCGTCAGCGAACGCGCAGGCATCAGGCGATTGTAACATGAGTTTATTCATCTTTCAAAAATAAATTCTCGACATTGACCACGGAATACTATTAGCGCTTGTACGATAAAGGGTTATTATTGTTATCTTAATGTTCCTCTCGATCCCTTTCATTTTTTCATATCCGTAAAACTCCGAGAGGTGCACTAAAGCCCTTTGTTCTAAGTTTAACCCTTTTGCGTGTTGGTGCACTTCAACGTGTAATGAATGATCTATTTTTGTATATCATCTCATCTCCTACTTTATGTCACGGACTATTTTGTTGAATCTATTTCTGATTCAAGAGACTCTACGGAGCGATTATTTTCCCTTATCAGCACGGTTATTGATTATTTTCACTTCTAATTTAACACAGGAATTCAGACACAGTCTTTCTTGATCGAAGTAACTGTTATGCAATGGATGAAGATTTGTTATCGCTACGATATAGAAGAAAACGTACAATTTGATCCTGAATATAGATAAAAGCTAAAAAAAATTGTACAACAGAGATCACTTCATAGATTTATATATTTTTATGTAATTTATAATGATAGAGAATAAAATATGATTGGTAGAGAAATGGTTTCTTCCTCCAAACTTCCTTTATAATCACTTAATATTCAAGGAGAAAAATGTTTCCGGTAGGTAAATAAAATAAGTCCTCAAAATCTCCGTAGCTCTATAGAAATGAAACATAACTGGCTACCACTTTACCTTAGAGGAAATCTATTTCACAGAACAAATTACCAATTGCATGCTTCTCCGAGTAGGAAATAGCTTCGAGTGCTACCCCACGCACCTCTGAGAAGGCAAGACCAAATCGGACAATACTGTCGAATTGATGG
Source organism: Calopteryx splendens (assembly GCA_002093875.1). Lineage (NCBI taxonomy): Eukaryota > Metazoa > Arthropoda > Insecta > Odonata > Calopterygidae > Calopteryx > Calopteryx splendens. Next base: position 246,197 of record LYUA01000985.1, on the reverse strand, counting down.
CTTCCTATTCCCTTTAAAATTGCTCAGAAACGATTTTATGTGGGTTTAGAAAACGGTGGTGAATACTGGTGCAATTTGTGAGCCGTATCACGACACGCTGTGTTTTTGGGTCGGCGCTGAGGAGAGATTTGGATGAAAATGGTCGGAACTGATGAGCAGGGTGGTAGCAAATCACACCACCCACCGCTCATTTGCATCACGGAAAGCCAGGAAAAAGTACTGATAAACACGCATTAGCTAGGACGGGCAAAATTTGCCACGCGGAGGTTTACAAAATTTGGAAGAAGTCGAAAAATAGGGAGAGACTGTAAGTAATTGGAAGAGATGATGTTCAATCGAGAAACCTGAAGAGGGAGTTTTTGACCTGCAGATTCATTTGAATGAATATGATAGCATGAAATTCTTTGAGAGTTTTCTACAGCGATTTAGTTTAGGCAATTTTATAATATTTATTGTATCTCCCGATCACATTTAGGTGAATGAATAGTTATTAAAAGGTGGTTAGTAATATTCCTAATGAAAACTTTTAAACTAGGCAATCATTAAGGTGGATGTGGTTTTGAATTGTTTCTAAAACCCATAGTGGGTTATTTTGTATTTCCAAAACACTTATAAACAAGTTTTTCCCGAAGAATATCTGTGCTTTCATTTTTTTAGCAAGCCGAGAAGGGAATGATCGACAAATATGAATCACATATAAAATGCATAGAGTGCTTAAAATAATTATTAAATAAATCCCTAAAATCCAATCCTCAATGCGTGTTGCAGACAGAAATGCGTACCCGTTTTATTCCTTGGAAGTTCAATACTTTTGTTCTCAAATCTAAGAATAAAATAAGAAACCAAGAGATTGCATCTAATTTCCTTATTTTAAGTCGCACGATATTGAAAATATTTTGCACCCCGATTAAAAAACTATTTTTTTTACTCTTTGAAACTTTTTACTTCTAAGTCACCATACTCAAATTTTGAATCCTGTTTTTAATTCTTGCCAAGTATAGGAAATATTTCAATAATTAATAGACTACTGTATAACTTATTACTGTATTGCATAAATCTACGGACCGCAAACTATAGTAGTGTTCAGACAAAGTTCTTGTCAGTCTGCTTTCATAACTTGAGAATATTGAGAAGTGTTTCCATCCTAAACCGTAATCAATGTTACAAATATTGTTGCACATTAAGGAAATTGGGTTTTTGTATTATAATATTGAATTATCTGTTTCAATGCAAACCTTTTCCAAATAATATTCATTATATTTCCGAATGTCATAGCATCATGCATAATTGTGAAATCTAAAGGAGATGTCTATTACATAACAAGTAAAGCCTATCTGATTTATAGTCTTTATTTCCGTAATATTGTAAATGCAATTGTTAAAACATGTTAGCTGTAATAAAGGCTTACAGTTGAACTTCATTATTAACTAAAAAGTTGTTCATTTAAGGAAACGGTTTTTTATGAGGATATTTTCAAAAGTTAAGGACGTGTTTTAGTCACACATTTAAGACTATATGAATATTCATTCATAATTATCAGTTATATAGTCTTAATGCCATAATATTTTAAAAAGGATTGACTTTATTAAAATGTATGTTAACGAAAAGCAATTTACCTTAACTTCCACCAGCATCAATGTATATGGTATCAGAGTGACAGTGTGTCAACAAAAACTATTTACTAACTTTCACTTCTGCATGTTACATTGTGATTTCTCTTTTTTTTCATGCATTTATAATGATTTGAATACAATTTGAACAGGTTAAGAAAGCAACACTGATTTAATATGCTGTAATTCAGCTGCAAATTAGTTCCAGGGCATATTGATACTAAGATAATGTAATGAATAACACTTCATGTTGGTCTCTATTGGAGCTTTTTTGTTTATAGATTACTTATCCGTGTAAGGTTTTACTTGCTATTCATGTAATTTATTTATGCTAGGTGATCGCATCTTATTGAATATTATTGTTTATTAATTTCATTTTCAATTTATTGTTATAGATTTTCTTGGGAAAAACGGAATACAAATGGAGAAACAAAAACCAAAAGTTTTTTTTGTAAGTCCATGTAAAATTATTGTATATATGAATATTTATCGTCTGAGAAAATACTACATAGATTTAGGTATATATTTTCGTATTATAAAAATATATAATACTCAAAAATACTCAACATCCAATTATTTTCTTTTATTGTTGTGGCTGCTATCGATCTATTTCGTATACGCTAAACCGGAAAGTTACTAAGAAATAGTAATTTAGAACTTTAAAGTTAGGTTCTAGTCACATTAGGTTTCAAGTGAAGTTAGAGGGAAAAATCAGCTAAGGATTTTATTTCATTTTAAAAGCTTCAGGCTGTCATTTTGTTCGTTTTTTGACTATATTTTTTTTGAACTTTCACCGTCAATTTCTCTCTAGTAAAATTGTATTTTTAATTTTTTTAATTTTTTTAATTTTTATCTTTAATTATTGTGTATGCCTTTTGGTTTAATACGGCGTTTCCAGTCCAGTCACAAAGGTAAAATTCTTCTTAATTGAATGATTCTATAATATTTTTTCAGACCTTTAGAATCTTCAAGATAATTCCGGCATTAAAGATATTAGAGATGAATTGTTAATTTTTGGGAAAGCCGATAACTTTGAGGGTTAGAAATTTCGAAAAATTATGAATACGTATCCTAAAACTATGCCACAATTTTCACAGGAATGGTGACTGCTGCTTTCGAAAAGTTTCCTTACTTCAACTGCTTTTTCCAATTAACATCATTTACTGTGCGAATACCAATGAAATAATAACTGAGGGAAGTTTATATTACCGTAAATTACAGTCAGGAATTTTTTTAGTTTCTCTGCAAATGGGTGGAGTACCGTACTTGATTCGCTTATAAATTAAATTCGGTTATATAATTATATATTATGTATTGCAGTATAAATATGAATATATATAATAAAAAATTCGCTTAAAAAATGGACACTAATTCATAGTGCCACAGTATACTGCCACGACCTTCTATCATCAAATCTGGAAACTCGGAAAGGCATTTCACTACTACCCTCACCAATGTCCAAATTTGATACTCTATTTTTCTGCCAAAAGAAGTGTGCAACTGTAGTGCAATGAGCAAGGCGCTGTAGAGAAACTACTTTTGAAACGACCGAAAGGTTTCCTTGCCAAATAATGAATTATTATGTAGAAATTACTTGAAGAAATCATTAGAACTATTTCATCCAATATCCAATGACAGTGTGTAGTGCTTGCAATTATTAAAATCGCTCAGACACATGAAAAAACATTGCGAGAAACATTGTTTAACTACGAATTTCTTTAATTATGTACGCGAGGGGAAATAAATTCAGTAAACTGACATGAAAGGAAATGGGTTGACTGAAAGACAGCATCTATTATCTCTGCAACTTGCTTTTTCAAGAGCCGAAAGTCGGAATGAGTAATCCCTTCCTTTAGAATTGGAATTCCTCTCATCCGCGTCTCGTTCATTTACGTAGTCGGGGCAGGAACAAATTCGAAGCCTTTACGAGAGAGAGGAAGAAAAAGGGCCCGTCACAGTCAGAGTTACGTTTCCCTAGATTAGTGTATCCTTTCCTAGGTCAAACTGCTGAGATAACAAAATGAGATATTGTGATCAAACGGTTAACATTTGGTAAATAACTTGGCAAGAAAGGTGACAAAAATTGATATGTACCGTAAACATTTTCCATTTCAAATAAATGTGGAAAGGTAGCTATGTAGAAAAATTTAGTTAAGTATTACATTAATGTATGGAGGCCATGTGCAGATTCACAAGTTATCAAACCAATTTGTAAGCTTTAATGAATTTTGGTAACACACTTGCAATACTGATATTGAATTTTAATAACTCATAAATTTCGTTATCTCTATAAAAATTTGGTAAAAATTCTTGAGTTACTTGAATTATTGTAAAACCTTATCGGTTTAAAAAATATTTTTTCAGAAAACTACTCTTTACTGAGATGTTTATGCTTCTCGAAAATCTAGAGTTTTATAATTGAAATGATTCATAATTTTAATTATTGGTAATTATTTCAATGTCACTAATATGCATACTACTGGTACGACCACACACAATCATTTTATTGAATTCTATGCTCACATCGTCATTATTAATAATAATGAACAACTCTAGGTGTGCAAAATTGGATGGTTCGGCAAAACTTTATCTCCTAAGATGTATACATACCCTTAATGCCGTTCCCTTTCGGGTCAGCAAATAAATAAGCCTGATTATAGGTAATTTTAGGGGAATTAGCCATTTTACTAATTAACTCCATAGTTTACTGCCAATGCATACACCTTTCGTCTCTGTAAAATTCAGACATTGCTTCATCCATCCTCTCCTGGTCCTTTTTAAACTTAAAAGATTATACTTACGAATATCGATCACTTATTCCATGAAGTGACTTTCGTTTCCTCCCTTCGACCTCTAAACTAAATATTTAGGAATAAATGTATCGGCAATTTTGGTTTTTCTCCTTTTTACCTTGAAGACATTCTCTCTATTTTTTTTACTTGTAGGTTAGTTGGCAGGAGTTCTCCATTCTTGTCTTTGCTCCTTCTTCTTCTTAGCCACACATAAGTGGCATCCCATTTCCTTTTCTATCTGTGAAATGTGCTGCATGTACACTCTTCCTCTTCTGTTCCTAGCTTCGGCGAAATACTCTATGTAATGTTTTTTCAGTTGCTTGCTCCCACGTGCAACCTCGTGTTTGTTGTATCGAACGCCAAAAACACCATTTTTTCCCTCGCCCTAGCAACCACCTTTTTATTTGTCACTGTCTCCCCTGCTTACTATTAGTAATCCTCTTTAAAAGCATGTTTCAAAAACCTCAAATTTTCCATTCTCTTCAACTCGAATTGTCCAGTTTCACACTCATTAGGTACTGAAAAAAGAAATGAATGACGAACAGTTAAGTACGTTGCTCATCGTAAAAGATATGTCATTATAATGAGGTTAGTAATGTGGATTTATTCTTACTTCCTTCAAATTATTTTTTCATTCCCTCGGAAGAATACGTGAGCTGAACTCGATATTAACTTCTGCAATAAATTTGTCAGAATTATTTAGTTTTAATGTGGTTTATCCTTGATTATCTTGTTAAATTTTCTATCTATCATATTTGCATTGCATCTCATGAGATATTAGTCACATATTGGGTCGAAAAGATAGAAAACGTACTCAAAATCCATGGGCTAATACATTTACCATTATTAAATCTCAAAAAGGTTTATTCTTGTAGAGCCCTAAATGGATTAGCATCATTCCTAACTAGCTAAATTCCCACTCACTCTACCATGAAATTTTGTCGGGGGTATTTAATTTAATGGCTCCTCTTGAGAGTTGAATGAATGAAGAGCAAATGAAGAGTTGAATATTTTATCCTTTTATTTTTTCTTGATCAATCGGTTCCATTTTAACGTTTTTTTCAATTGCATTATAAGTAGGCATGCTTAATTGTCTACGAACATATTTCGAGATACAAAAATTAAAACACTCCCCTCTGCCGTTTTTTCGGCTACCTCATTAATCTTTATCTCATCTCTCCCCTCATTTTCGCCTCTCCCTAATTCCTTACCTTCTCGGCTTGTTCCTTTTGGAGGGGTGAGTCACAATCCCTTCTTATGTCTTTTGTGTGTCTTCTTGCCTGTAACAGCGTCATTCTCTTCTACATCCTTGGCTGTCTCATTTTTGCCAATCCCCTTTACCTGCCCTTAAGAAAACCTTCTCCCTTCACCTTTGGCTCCCATTTCTTCTGCACTGCCTCCCTCCGTCCACGTACACAATAAGCGGATCTTTGACGCACTTCCGAACTTCCCTCTTGCTTCTCTGGTTCCCATTGTATGCATTTGCTATCCAGTCCACTTCCTACCTTCCGCCCTTGATGCTTATATTCTTCCCTGCCCTTCGATGTGCACCTCTGAACGCATTTTCTCTTTCGCGTCAGTCTCGCGACCGCTGAAGCCGAGATGTTTCATCCCCGGTCACGCGTCCGGCTTCTGATTTATAAAAGGAAGGGCAAAAGGAAAGAGGATATTAAAAAAAAAGAAATGTTGATCCGGTGAAATTACTTTTGTTAATATCGTGAATTTTACCAGAGGGTGATTTCACTCGGTTTCGGAGTTTCTTGAATTCCATCCACCTACGGTTTTCTGTTGAAAACATACGTGTCTCAAATATTTTACTTAAATCGTAAAATTATATTCTTGCCAGGATAATGTTGTTATAAATACCAGCAATTTTTTTTGTTCTTCAACCAGATTGGTTGTGCATAACATATTTTACGAAATTTTAGTATTGGTTTACTCCACTATTCAGATATAAAAACCTTTGTCCTCTGAGTTAAATTGTTGAAATTGGAAATAAATTATCAGTGTGAAGAGTTTTTAAAACTGGAGATAATTTTAATTGAATTTTTAAGGTTATTCGGCCGCACTGGTCACATATAACTGTAAATTTAAATGATTTTTGGTAATAATATGACAGAACAACTTTCTTGACAAAATTTTTCGAACCAACTACCTTTGATTAATGCGGCGACAAAGTTATCCTCTGACATTTTTTTTCGACAAATATACCGGTTCAGCAAATATTATAAATGCTACATTGTATATCGCATTCACTATTTAAGTTGAGCCTGTCCAAACTGCACGCGTCATGAATTTTTTAATTTCCCTTCCTCAGAATTATAATGGGACTGACTGAAATTTTTTTCGACTTTAATTTCAAATTATAAACTCAAACATGAAGTCCCAATTATTTGTGAGGGCTATTCTCTCAAGTAAAACTCGGATATTTTTTTACGTTAAGGGTAGAGAAATAGTTTATCGCAGCGAATTTAACAAGGTAAATAATGCATCGCATAAAGAGTCAATGCAATTTTCCATGGAGACAATGTAGAAAATTTATGAATGAATTTGCCATTAATGGCATTTAAATTCTCTAATTTATGGAAAGTTAAAATTTTCTATTTTATTTCAAAAAGAAGTATAGGATGCCTAATAATTTTTATTTTTTCTCCAGCCTCACCCTAGGCCGATAATGTATAAGCCTCTAATGTTTATTCCTTTGAACTATAAAATTATATGAATTTTTTAAATATTTCTTTCATGATTTAATTTGGTTAGGCAGTTATTAGAGACAGGGAGGTGCAATTTTATTCCATAATGGGAAACATCAGTGCGTCTGCACGCATTAGGTTCAAATTGATGATGTGTTTTTCAATTCAATTCAGTCATACTAAGAACCAAAGAAGCTGCCGAAATAAAATAATTCCTTGTAGGGTTGGTCTTCATGACATTCTGTAGATAATAGTAACTGTTCGGGTGTTTTTTATTCCTGTCATATTAGGTATCGGCAATTCAGAAATGAGTTAAATGAATTAAAGTTCGTAATTCAAATCTGAAATTATCAATAATACTGATACTATTTGTACGAACTTATTCCGAAAAATAACAATAAGTTGGGAATAAAACTCAACCGAACCGCATAAAAAAAAAGATAAGAATTTGTGAGACGAAGATAAGAATCTCAGCCATCAGACGAGCTGCCGATCGTCGGATGTAAGATTTCATTTAGCTTTAACACCTTCTCACCTATAGTATATAGGTTCTTTTGATATATAAAATTATAATTTTCCATCCAACGCATTTTATATGTGTGTACACTTAAGCGTAACTGCTTACGACCTAATTTTCTTTGCTTAACTTCCCTGCGAGAACTGGTTATGCTTGCAATCAATTTCTTTTTGCCTTCAGACGCAACATCCGAGGCTTGTGTTAATGACATAATGTCCATTTTGGACTCGCGCGATGCATATCCTACTGCGTGTTGAAAAATATTGCAGGCGTGATACAAATTTTCAGTTCAGCTCTCTGTTCGTGGCACGTTTTCGCTCGTTACATTAAACCTATTCGTTATCCTTTACCACGTACAGCCAAGCCGGGAAAACCTTCAAAATCAGCCCCCGGAGAGATCTAGCTTGAAGAACAGGAGCAGTGCTGTAGCATCTCATTTGATGCTCTTTCCGCAACTCTTACGTGAAAGCGAGGCAAAGTTTATGTAAAATTTTATATTACCGGTTTATTATGGCAATAGTCTCATAAAATAACTACTACTCTTACGCATGCATTTGAGCATAAATGTCTGGCTTCAAACTCGGACATTGAAAATTATGGATGACATCGTACATTTTTATGCGTATTCTCTGTTGATAATAGTGTAAAATATGTCAAAATCGTGAGCATGCACATCATTATCATATGCTACCTACGTGATTTACATTTGTCAAATTAAAATGAATTCTTTGTGCTTTTCACAGTAAAACTCTTGAAACGAGCGTCGACAGTCTTGAATCATTTTCTTGTGAAAAAAGTTATTTCGTTAAAATCTATGCGAGAAATAATGTAATTTTTTTTCTCAAATATATAGGACTCTCCCACGCACAAAAAAACGTCTCTAACATTAATTTTAATTTAAATATACAGTACGAAAAATGAATCAAAGGAAAAGTGCGGTTCAAACTTTACGTGTTTATAATTTTAAAATGACTGTTACAACTGTCTTTATTCATCGGATTCTTGGAGACTTCAACTACGCAGATAGCATGACTTTTTGAAGGTCTGGAAAACCTTGAATACGAAGTGACAAAAGTGATGCCTGAATCATGGTGAATTATCTAATACCGGACCGGCGTGAAGGCTTAATATGCTCGTGAAGGTTATGGGGGTGTCATTAACAATTTGTAGTTCTTTGAAATAAGAAACGCGCCGAGCGAGGGAAAAGAGATGTGAGGAGTTCTGACGGGAGGAAAAGTACAGTGATAGAAATTTGTGATGGCGGTAAGGGGTGGGGAAGGCAAAATACACACGGATGGAGTAGTGGGAAAACGAGAGAGAAATACTGAAACTGAGTTCATTTATCTGGTACCATAAGTCCCAAAGCTAATAGCGCGATGCACAAATAG
>LYUA01000985.1:191933-205005 GCA_002093875.1 Calopteryx splendens | reverse complement strand
TCTGGTTTTCGGGTCTTCACCGCGTAGGTTGACATGGTTGACAACAGTTTTGCTGATGTCCCAATCAGCGTCTTTTTAGATATAAGATACAAGAAGAAACTGTTGTCAACCATGTCAACCTACGCGGCGAAGACCCGAAAACCAGAGAGAAATTTAACCTTATGTTTTGTACTTACGGATTGTATTTTGATGTATATTGTGGTGATCCGATCTGGGGGATAAGGTGGTGATTTGAGCTTGGTGGGGAATGCACGCAGACGATGCAATTTTTTGCGGATAAGAATATGCGCGTTCACAGCAAAATAAATTAAGGCACAGATAGGGGCACTTGAACGTGCTGCTTGTGAGTCTGTTCCGGCCCCCCCTACCTGCCTAAAGTCACTTAATTGCCGCCTCCTTGCTGGTCACTGAGAAGAGGCATCTCAGGACTGGCCAATGGTCGATCGCGTAGGAAAGGAGAAGCAATCCCGAGGAAAGGGAGCTGAGAAGATGTAGGAAAAAGATGAGAGATACGGATATGATAGAGGTGTAGGGACGGGGATAGATGGGGGAAAAGGAGACTCCGCGCCCGGGAGTAGAGATTGGAAGAACTCCTCTGGAGGGATGACGGAGCAGCAGGAGAAGAGGACGAGGTAATGAGCATCAGCAGTTCTGGTGATGAAGATAAACCAGACCTCGCAGCACCTGCCAGACTCCGCACCCGGACGAGAGAGAGGAAGCTGGTCTCCACGTCGTGGCTGGGGAGCCATACGCCCCGGTTCCTGGAGGAGGGAGGTCACAGAAAGCCACGCTCTGAGTACCCATGAGATTCTTTTCTAAGTCAATTTTCCTGCATCCTAGTGTCCCAATATTCCTATTGGGCAATAACTTCGAGAATCGGAGTGAAAGTGAAGTTCGGGCGACAGCCGACCAGGTTTTGATAGTCCACGAAGAATTGTCTTAAAGGACAACTATTAATTATAACGGATCTTTTGATTGACCTATATAGGTTCACCACATGCATAAAACCCGTCCGTGGACTTTTTTTTACTTATTTAGCTGCAGCACTTTGATAACGGGAATGTCATACCATTCATTTTATAGGTGTTTTCATTTATTACGTTACATTATCTTTCATTAGTTTGTGGGCATTTCGGGTTTGAATCCATCTTCATTGTTTCATGGGCCGCACGGTGTAATAGAATCCATTTAATTATTATGCAATAAGCTTTTATAATTGCTCAAAAACTCTATTTGCTCCATTATCTCCGCAACCTATAGTGAGTTCGCGCTTAAATCTAGGTAATGTGGTCATTTTACTTGGAGAGCCCTGACCAACAAGGTCCGTAGCGCAGAAAAATTAAAGGGGAAGGTTGGGGATTTACAAGGAAATTATTTTTCTTTCTCCCTCTCTGCGCGGTCAGCGGTCTCGTGTTCCACCTTACATACCACTCTACCTATCACACCCCACTCTCCACACTCAACATGGAGTATAGCCGATACTTAGCAAGGGGGGGGGGAATTTGTTAATTAAATTATTTAACGTAAAGTATAAAATTTTATGTCAGCATGGGCACTCGTTCCTTTTATTCCATTTTTCACGCTCAAATTAATTGTTTCTTTACACGCAAAGGAATGTATGAAAAATAGTGTTTGGTTTTGGAATCCCTTGCTTTGATCGGATATTCTGCAGAGCTTAATTTAAAAATAGATATTAGGCAGGACTCTACAATATTTCACGTACTTTTTACCTTACACTAGAGAAGATATTATATGGGGTTAATGGGAAGATGACGATGCATGTTTAAAAGAGACTTGGAGCTAATTAATACAAAATTGCGGGTGACAAATCCTTTTCTTTATCAAATAGCCAATGGGTAGTAGTAACTGTTAAACATGCAATGAGTGAAATTTGTAATTGATGCAATGAAAACTAATCGCAATGGATCTAATAATTGCACTGTACACCGCTATAGCATAGAGGATAAATATTTCGCCTATCGACGTTTAGAGGAAATTCCGCTGTTGGAAAACTGAAGAGAAACACGCAAACGCCATAATCTTGTACCTATTACTAGTCAGGCCAATATACGCTGCACGCAACCGCGGTTGCGTTAAATTCTCCTTCCCACCTTATCAGGACGTGATTATAGTTGCTATTGATATCACGCATGGCAGAGAATTATCCCCTGATATTTAAGAAAGAGACATTGTTTGGTCACTTACATCACTGGTTAGTTAGACGAGAGTATAGTACTCGGTCAAACGACTTTCTCAAAGTAAACTGACATTTTTGCTACCCAAACTGAAAATACATATCCATTCGTATATGATGAAAAATCAGAGAAAGAAGTCCTTTAGCTGACTTTTATCTACCATGGGGCATATTTTCTCATCACTACGCAAGCAATTAAATTTAATAACAATAAAAAAGTCTGAATAACGAGCGAAAAACGAAATAGGTAAGCGAAGGTGCGAATCATCCAAGGAAATAATATATTGAAGATAACAGAAGTGTGAGGAATAAAACTTGGGAGGCTTTCCTCGGGGAGAAAAGCTAAAAGAAAGTTCGAGGAACTTATTCTAGGAAGGAAGAAAATTGAGCGCTCTCCTTGAGAAAATAAATTTCGGGGTCCAAGTTCCAGTAAATAGTCGAAGAGAGCCGTTTCATGTCGAAAACTTTATGCGGTGCTTCGCGCGTTTTCTGGGAAAGATTCATACACGCGACGGATTCGAGCCTTTAACTTAAGATCCCTCCGTCATCATGAGTAATCATCGGAAGAAGGTAGGTTTTAGATGGTCCCGTTTACACATAGGAGTGAACTTCTAAAGCACCTTCCTGGCTAAACTCACTTTGGTCTGCGTTCTTATCTTCCACATACCTAGTATTCTACTCCTTTAATGCCACCCGAAATGCCTATTCACTTTCTCGCTTGCAAAAGATTCTCTCTTTTATCACAGCCATCAAAACCTCTCTGCCTCTGAATATCTCCCTCATCCACTTTTATGCTATTTTCAGATTTCTCCAGATCTCTCCATATCTATATCTCCTCCAATCATTGCCTTCCTATTGTCTTCCTTATTGCCACGCATTTATCACGAACTTCTGCAATGTACTTCGTCCAGCTCTCTCTTCAAACGTCAAGTTTTGGAGCCACATTACTAGTGTGCTGGCTATTTAATTGTTTTGGGGAGGTATTCCAGTGGTTAGAGCGCTGGACTACTGGCCGGAGGGCCCGGGTTCGATTCCGCTTGACTCCTCTTAGCACCCTCAGATTCACCCAAGCTGTGCACCATTTTTTGGGTACCAGGTCATCTTGAGAAATCACAGGGGATACAGGGAAGGGAACTGGTCCCCATTCACACGCCGAATAGGGCTTAGTACTGGGTGAGCTCTACCTTCACCTACCTAGACGACCTTCGGGTTGATTACTGTGATTTGATTTAACTTTTAACTAGTCTGTTTCTTACGTATTTACATTCCATTTTAATCGTCTACCTTCTCCATGTAACTGCGACTTCCTGTCTCAACACTTACTATTTCTTAACTCTCCTAATTCTGCACTTGTTTTCATTAAAAATCCTGTCTAAATACGAGAGTTGTTGCGCTTAATAATTTTCACTTTCCCAGTTTAATTTTTTAACCTTACCTCACCTGTCGGATAAAGGGCGTGATATTTTTTTTTACTGGTCGAAATCTCTCCTTTTATTTTCATCCTTCAACTTAAACGTCCGCGCCTACCTTCATGAGTCCCTTCCACCCATCTACCTGTCAATTAATTTTCAATACTGCATGCCAAATCACGTTATTATCCTTACGCTCAAATCATCATTCTAATAATATTACAAGGTGCCAAAATTGTGTTTATGTTCTGCTACTGGCATCGGTCTCAGTACATGTTCCGCTACTCTTATTGTTTTTAATCCGTTGCTGATTGTTTGGTTTCCGAACAGCTTAGTTTACTAACGTTAAGGGGTCGTCAGACCCTTAACAAACCCAAAACCTGCAGGACCAGGGTCTCTCTCTTAGGCCTTGTTTCATAATATCTTGTTAACCTGAAGGTTAACTTTAACCTTCGCTTAAAGCCAAACATCAATTTTGTAATAGTTTTGTCCAAATTGATCGTTAAAGTGATAGTTAATTTTAACACGGTGTCGGTACGGTTAGGTTATTTATATTCACTAAAGAGTGGTCTGAATTGATAATAAAATCGGGCCGATGGGTAACCTCCAAGTTCAGTAAACATCTAAGTTGACAAACGATTGATTTTAACGAGACATTATAAAATCGATCCTAGCTCCTACCCCGTGAACTATCCGACATGGCTGGGAGAGATTTCTTGTCAATTAGTTACCCATAGCATAAGCAGCCGTTGTATTTTCATTTCTTCTCTGGAAAACAAATGCACCTTCAAAGCGATATCAGTTACATCGTTGTATGAAAATATATTTTCCCTCCTATAGTGATAAATCCAACTCCTTAAACCATCTACAATAATTAACTCGATGGTCGGTTTTTAGTAGGTGACGGTAGATTCCACCCCCCAACTAAACCTTGATACATTGGAAATCCATATATTATGGGTATAGGTATTCAAAGTATCAGGGTATAGGTTTCTTTCTCTGTTCCGCCATACCGTTTTCCTCGAAGTTTTAGTTACTACAAAGTCGCACCAATTGAATTGTCCGGTCAGTAGCCGAAGGCCCACGAGGTTACCACAATCAGTAACCTGGTAAAAGCGATATAAATGTGGCTTACCCCATATCATTGCTTAAATTCTCAAAGTTCCATTGCGTGATTATATCTCCTCTATGATCAAGTGATAACTGGAACTTGAATCATTCGGTTCAAGATGTGAAAATGTAAATAAACCCCGAGTTTATTTACAGTTATTTAGTTAACGATTAAACTATAATTCTTACAAATCCTCATATGTTTCCATTTTGAGATTAATTATTTATAACTCATATTTTATGTAAATGCAAATTTTGTGATTTTAATTTTCAAGTATTAACATCCTATGTAGTTTTTGTATCGCGTATGAATAGAATACCTATCGGACGAGATTTATAGCGAATATATCTTTAATGTGTCTTAAATTCTTTCGCACTAACTTGGAAAAATATTTTCTCCTTGAAACTAGGTGGGCAGTATTTGTTTGATAAAGTGAGTTTGTTATAAGATTATCAGGTAAAATTGGATTCCAAAAATTTTACTCCTATTCCAGCGTTCAAAAAGGAAAACTTTGGATCCATCTAAAACTCAATTTCACGCCGTAGTTGAGTTTCTGCTGATATCCATTCACTCCGATGAGTAATCAATTAAGGGCATTAATGCTAAAGCGAACCAAAGGTAACTTTAAGTGGGAAAGGGAGAGAAATTCTAGGTTTTTTTTCATGATTACAATAAAATGCCCATGGCTATGGTGAAAGGAAAGGCGTCCCTATGCGTACGTTCACTTATGGAATTCCTGGTATCTCAAAATCGCATAGCGGCGGATATTTCGAGTGCAAATATGGCTTTTCTACAGAACTCCACCCATCCATCCATTAAGACTCAGACTCCGATAGGCAATCCGAAACAGAAATCGAAGTTTTTATTTCCACTTTGTGCACTTCTGCAAGGATCCCAAAGGCAACCCATGGAAACAAACCGCCTTGAAAAAAAAACGCTAAATAAATGTGCTCAGAAATCGATAAATCCATAAGAGTAAGGGGTAGGCTTAACATGGATGTCAACAACATTAATTTCGCCTGGGATAAAGTGATATTTTAGGACGAAAAATTGCTCTGTATGATAGAGAGAAAACCCAAGACCCCCGTTAGGAATTGATGGACGATAAGAGGCTAGGTTGGAATAGGCGGGTTGAAAGAAATAATGAACGAGGGTAAAGATAGAGAATGAGTCCCAAAAGGGAGATAGATAGGCTATGAAAAAAATCTACGGAATTGTACCTTATGGCAAAATCAGTTATGAGAATAAATTCGACACGAATGATTGTTTTTTTGAACTTCCTCTCCGCATTTTCTTTTGTTAACTATATGCACACTAACCCAATGTACAGGAATGAACTTCCTCTCCGCATTTTCTTTTGTTAACTATATGCACACTAACCCAATGTACAGAAGGCAATTTGGATGAAAAACAAATCACTTCACGCTTTATTGTTTACCTCACATTTTAATTACAAGCACGAAATATGGTAATGTCCCTTTGCGTTACTCAACGCGCACAAGGCACATGGAATAACATCATACTTGACTAATGGACGAGAAAAATAGAATCCATATCCAGAAAGCGATACAATTAGGCCTTAAATTAATGTCATCGCTCGGCCTCCGGGCTTTATCCCAAAAATTATTTGTTCTCTAAAAACTATGCGAAATGATATGTATGCATCTGTATTGCGTAAAATGGAATGAAAATCTGTCTCCTGATATAATTTATCACGCACAATACTGAAAACGTTGTAAAGGACAAATTTTAATTCTGTTTAGAAACTCTGTGAGGGGAAATGTTTGTGTCCTTTGTTTCCGCTATAATATACTCATGAGGAGCCCTTATACAATTCCCTTCAAATTGCAATTCGCAAAGGACAAAATTTAAGTTCAAAAACAGCGTAAAGGTTTGAAACTCACATTAAGTTCGCATCATTTATTTCTCGAAAGGAAAGGGTCTTTACGCATCATGTGCACTCAAATGAAGTCATTCTCATTATGGTACATAATTCTTTAAATCTTTGCAAACTTGTGACTGATTTCATTTTTGAGTTGATCAATTCAATATTTATTCTTAGATTTCACTTGGTGAAGGTTAAATGACTCTCTGTGTATTGCAGCTCATGGGGACCCCAAGTCTTAATCCGGTCCTGAAACCTTCCTTCTTTGCTCTTTGCTGGCCATTTGGCGGTCAATAATTTTTTCATGCTCAGCATAAATTCAGCAAAGCTTATGGGATAACCGGAATGGTTTTCAGATATTCTGCCCGGAATATATTATTTTTGAAATGATAGAATGAGGGACATTTTCTTTATCACTTGATACTGAATTTATTAACTAAAAATAGAAACCAAGAAAACGTAGGTAGGTAACAGCAAGCTTAAATTAATTGAGAAAGTACTTGAGACTGTATACCTTAAATTAACTTAAACAGAATTCCTAGTTAAACTCTCCAAATTTCAGTTATAATCCTCAGATATTGTGCAACATATTTCCATCAGAGAAATTTTCTCATTTTTCCCCTTTCTTTGATAATGCTTTCGATATCTTAAAATATTAGTCTTCTGCATTTTAGTCGTATTTTATGTGCAATGTTTCTCAATATCGACTCTGGATAAAAGACAATTTGGCGATGACTCACGAGAGTATTTTCTTTTTACATTCAGCAAATATGCCCAACAAAGAAATTTATTTGCTTGTACTCGTCAATGTGATTTCAAAAAATAGTTGTTACAGTAGACAATTTATTAACTTGACAAAATATCGTTGGGGCTGGGAGCTGAAAAATTCAATTCCCTGGATAACATTTTACTGCCTCAGCAGCCAATTTTGTAGTCGACAATGGAATATCACTCCTGACGTACAGAGCTGGTTACATCATCTTTTCCTTGCGATCATAACTAGAATCTGACAAGGAATCTCAGTGAGATAGTATGCATACGGAATCAAAAATAGCCTCGCGTTATAATACGTTATAAAAGAACCTCCTTTGAATTCACGTAAGGATTGTTGCGGGCGGATTGGGAGAAGGATTGCTGGCAAAGGAAATAGAGATACGAGTCGCACGAACGTATGGTAGGAGTGAATTCCCTCCGCCTTCCTTTGCTTTCGGCATTCCCACGGAATATCACCGACTCCGCCTCCTGCATTACGCGACCCCAACCACCGTCGATTTCCCTCCCACCTCAACTTCCTCTCCGAATATCTTCTCCTTGTAGTCTCTCCCTTTCTCATCCACCCACTCTTCTCCTGCATCCCCTCAGTCCGTGGCGAATATCCAGCTCCCCTCTTTCCTTTTCGACCCCATCTCCCACACCACCCCCTTCACTTCCTCCCTCTTTCCCTCCTCTTTTCTCTCTCTCTCTGTGCTCTCTTCCTCGCGATCCCTCTCCGAGGGCCATATAAAGCATCACACCCTCTTTACCCCCTGCTGCTTGCAATAATTCACACCGCCATCGATCCATTCTCAACTCCGCCACTCCGCTCAACCACTTACTCTTCTCCGTTTCTCTGTCTCTGACTCTTTCCCCCACCCTCTATTTCTTATCTTTCTTTCACCCCAATGGGGTTAAGACGTTATAACGGTATTATGTACAGTTTGCTCGCCAAGAATTCTTCTTGTGATTTTTTTCCTATCTGTTGATGGTGTCTTCGTGTCACATCGAAGGTGTTTATATTAACAAAGAGTTGAGTCAACTTCAGCGAGGAATCGATTTCCATTTGAATCTTTTTGTGACCAAATCCTGGATTAGTAGGTCTATTGGAGTGTGTAGGATGTGATCTCTTCAAAATATCAATGCTTTGAGTCCCATTCAAGATCTCAGAATTGTACTGTTCCCCATGTTAAACACGTTGGAGGATGTACGCATCCATATAATTCTTGGAAGAGAAATCAATGGCGCCTTTCTTTATTTGAACATTTTAAAAATATGGTTACCTATCTGGCAGCTTTGCACTCCCTGATTTATTCTTGTGGCAAAGGATGTTAAGTCTTCATTATTGAGTCAACAGGAGCAAATCCGTTCAACGAAACTTGAGATTACTGAGAGGCGACATCAATTATATTCCCGCGCAAAATTAAACAAACGTTAAGAATTCTAACAAGTTGAATTTCTTGTATACGGAAGTATGCATTATTAGGAAAATGGACGTATATACTTACGTAATCTTCACGTCGTTCCCTTTTGGGGTAAAGATCCAAAAAAAGCTTGGTGACGGAAGCATGAAAAGTATGAAAGAATTAACAGAAAAGAATGACGGAGGTCTTTATTGTTTCCTAATTTATTCCATAAAGTCCTATTCTTGCGTGCGTCTTTCGCCCGTGGCATATTGATGCATTTTTTCATGCATGTTCTTCTCTTCCAAAAATTTCCTAGCCTTGGGAGATCCTTGAACCATACTAGCATCTCTTTTTTGGCCTCACTCCAGCTCTCAAACCATTTACTCTTCTCATACATATCTGTTTGGTGATTTGACTCAAATCCATTCACTCAACATGACCAAACCAGCGTAGGACACTTTTATCGTACTTGTCAATATCTATTGCAACCCATCTGCATTATTTCAATATCCACCCATTCCTCACACTTTGCCTCCTTTTCAACGCAATTACTCTTAAAGTATCCCTTTCCCAACTCATTTATAGGCTTCTATTACTAAAACAAAAACTTTGTTCTCAAAAGTTTTATGAAAAATAATTATATCCGTAATCTTTTTTGGAATCCACAAAGTTCTCGTTTCTCTATGGACCTCCGTAATTTCCTCAAACCTACGCCTGATTCAATGAAGTGTTTTAAAGACGGTTGAAATTGTAAGATTTTCTTTGGTAGATCTGGATTGAAGCATATTTTAAGATGAACATCATGCAAACATCCCAACGATGACAACATTAGAACCTTATTTATATGCGATAAGTATTTCAATTAGCATAGTAACTGTGTAACTAATATTAATATCATTATATAGTTCTGGACACATTATAAACATACTAATCTATGGAAAACTATCTCTTTTTTGCTGAAATTCAGTGAATAATCAAATTTATGAGAATTTAAGTTAAATTTAAATTCCTAAAAGAGAATCCCATTATATGCTTAAATTTATATTTTAAATAAGTATATTCTGATTGTTGTGAGGTGGCAATTTTTTAACGGGTATTGAGAGTGTTATCAAAATTAACTTGAAATACTGAGATCCTCTCGGCTTTTACACAAAGAATAATGGTAGTCCATCAAACTTCAATCTAATAATGAAGCAATATTGGCTGCGAAGTTAGTCGTCTGATTTTTAATTATTGACTCCATATTAAATTATATTTTTTAGATCATAATTTGAAGCACAGTAAAAAGTAATTCTAGAATGGCTCCCTGTGTTAGCGTTGAACGCTGTATGAAATCAATGATTCAATATGGAGTCCAATTTTAATGGTTTCTTTACGATTTTACGTATATTGTCATCATGAATTCCTAATAGTTTGAAATGCCCCGAGGGCTCTTAATTTTTTCTCGAAAAAAAAACAAAATTGAAGTTTATTTAAATACATTCTGAGATTGTCTGCGACCGTGAGGGTTTTGTTTTAACTTAAAAAATTATAACCTTATTTCTTTTTAACTGTGCTATCAAGACGATATCGTTTTAGCCGCGTATAATAATATTCTTTATTCTTATTTTTCAAAAAATGTTTCTAGTTTTGCCATAACGTTAAGGATAATTTTACTTTTTATTATTATACATATTTCATTGTAGTACGCAACATAGGCACTGGATGAGTTTTATCGATGTAATTCCCAGAATAAATTTGCTCCTCACTGTGATCTTCGTTTTCCTGTTCCTCTTTCATTTTTTTTTGTCTTCCACCCTCATTCTCTTCTCTGTCGGTTTGTAACAGGCATTTTGGGGATCCGAACAAACCCAGGGTCTGATGTAGGAGGCAGAAGAGTAAATTAGAAGTTCGAATGACTTCCTTCACGGAAGGATGAGGAAGAGAGAGAGAGTAAGGGAGAAAAGTAGTACCTATCTGACGCAGCTGGCTGCTGCTTAATGTTTACACATCACGTTCGGGCGTTAGCTAGGAAATTGCGTCGGTTGATCGGCTTCTTACAAAGATTTAGCCGTTCTCAATTTGCATGTGAAATAATCTGCGCATCAGTTATTTTTTTAATTACCGGTACTGTGTTTCGCGGTGGTAGCTCTAAAAATTTCCGCTTTTTAGTATATCAAAGCTTTTCATGAGCTTTTGTCATGCTATTATATGATCAGCGGTATTCATTCGAACAATATTATAGTAACTAACCTTTTTGCTCAGTTTCAATGCTTACAATCGTGCTCGAATGACAATTTTTCGCAACTCAAGAAACGCTAAATGGGAACCATTTCTATTTCCTGCATGCTTTGCATGTCACTTGCAAGGATAAAGTAGACGCTATCGCTGAGCATAAATTTTACTCTTGTTTACTGATGATTATGTAACCAGGGCAAACAAATACCTCCTTGTCAATGTGAAATCCGCTTTATACGAGGGAAGTTTGCCGTCACTTCGAGTTATGTTTATGGTGAATTTCACAGCATTCATTTCATAAAAGAGAAATAATATTGAAGTTGATACAGACTTAGGGAATCAAAATTTTGAATCCAACAATGATTAAATCGCGATATTATTTAATCGTTTTAAAGGAAATTAAAATATTATTATTCAAATGAATTTATGTTTCACGCTTGATTTGGTGGAAGAAAGTCAAAATGGAGAATTCAAATATAGCATTTCTCCACTTAAATCCACATAAAAGTGGAAAAAAACTATTTTTTTACTCCAATATTATTATTCTATATTTATATTGACCAATATTCACAAAAGAATGAAATGAATGATTGAATACATTGAAATTTAAAATGGCTCGTTCTTTTTTCAATGCATCTAGTTCCTCATTTAATTCCCATGCAGAGGCGTTGATTCCAGGAAACATTAAAATTAATTTCTTTTTGGTTTCAAGCCTTTGTTGACCAAATACGGGTATTCTCCATATTAAATTATCACGTACATTGAAATACTGGTAGCTTGCTGTTTGTTTGGTTTCCCAGGCAATGCTAATGTGTTCACTACCGAATCAGCCATTCAGAAAAGTATGAAGAGTTACTTCATAATGTCATTATGAAGTAACTCTCCAATTCAATTCATTATAATAGATACCTATTAACATTAATGCTCTGAAAACCTCTGAATCAAATTTCGACTGCCATACACACAGACTACTGGAGTTCAATGATATAATTCTTTAGAATTAATCTAACTAAAAAACGAAATTCCATTTTAGCGACGAGATCGTGTCAAAGTTTTATCTCGTTAAAAGAATCTTGAGTTGAAATTTTATTGCTTACATGGAACACAACCTGGTCAAACCTATAAATTTAGATCAATACTACACTACATCTACTGGAGAGATCTGATTTGGGTAATTCTCATAAGTAGCATGTGTGGTATCACCTGAATAAATTATTAATTATAAAATATGGCATGCTATTTCTGGGTAGTTATACAATGCATCGAATTTGCTACGAGTATTTGAGACCTATCCCAGAAAACATTGATTTGATTTTCTTCTTCAGATACCAATCCATCAGGATTAGCTTGCGACAGTTTTCCACCTATCTCGATCTTTTGCCATCCTCTTTAATCCTAAAAACCGTCCACATCCCGTATCCTCTGTTATCTGCTTCAGATACTCCGATCTGGGTCAATCTCTTTTGTTTTTTCGCTTTCTATCATTCTCTCTACTACGGTGTTTATCAATCCTTCAAGTTGCAGAAAATGGCCCACCTATGCGTCCCCCCTTCTTTTTAATGTCTTCCACATGGGCCGCTTCTACTTCTTCCTACCTCATTGCTCTTGATTTTTCAGTCTCTTTGTTTAGCTTGCGTTGGCCATTTTTCTATGACACCACATCTCGAAGGCTTCCCGTCATTTCCCTTTCTTTTCTTATTTGATTCGATAAATGACGAAAACACTTAGCCCCCGGTTCACCAAAATGCTCTATTGAAACTCATCATTCAATTACCACATATCCTAGGGAAAAAAAACTCTTGAAAGTGTATAATTCGTCTAAATAAGCTCATTACAAAGGTATCAGTCACGTGATTCTGATTTTATGACAAGTACCTTAGTCAAGGATGTAAATAAAAGACTAGTAAAGACACTGATGTGGAGCTTAGTTTTGTATGGCTGGGAAACTTAGTCGTTGAGGCATGCATGATAAACGTAGGTAAGAGGCTTTTCAGATGTAGGCCTGGAGAAGGATAGAAAAGGTGAAATGGACGGATAGGAAAATGAACGAAGAAGTTTTAGGAATGGTATAAGGGGAGGAGAGAAGGCTATTGGGAG
>LYUA01000985.1:166250-182207 GCA_002093875.1 Calopteryx splendens | reverse complement strand
ATAAAGACCGAGATGTGAGAGAGCATAGCGGAGAAGGGGGGGGGGAGAGCTCGCGAGTAGGAAGGAGAGAGAAAGGGCCGAAGAGCTTGTAAAGTGGTTGTCTCCATAAAAGGACAAGTTTGCTCTCTCTCTCGTTGTGTGACGGGAGGGGGGAGGTCTCGTGAGTAGGCCCGAGAGCAGGACGCCAGGGGAGGGGAGTTGGGGTGGGGGGGAACTCCTCCCCCTCGATCCGGAGACGACGGCGAGCGGGTGCAATGGGGTTGACGCCGGGGGGAATGATCCTTCCAGGGCCCCCGACCCTGGTGTGTGGGAGGTGGTCGTGCCGGAGGAGCGGGCGAAACAGCCTTTTGATTTCCTCACTTCGAAGTGGACTCGTGAAAAGGATTTAAGACGCCCACTGTGTGAAGACGGGGGTCGGAATTCCGCCGATTTGCCATGTTTTTATATGCATTCGTCCAACTCGGCTTCGGTTTTTGGGTTCCTGCCTCTTGGTGTACGAGTGATTTTTCGGTTGAAATTCAGAAAATTTACCTGTCTCAATATTTTTTTAAATGTTTCACCTAAGCATCTTTAAACCCTTTCGAGAGACACATTGTCTGCTGATTTTGCAGGCATTCATGGGATGGGCTCGCCAATTTAACGAATTTTCCAGATTTATTCATAATAATTTTTACGACTTCCACTGTCTTTAATTTTTTAAGTTTATCTATCCATCTGAGTTTGACAGTGAGCTCATTAAGTTATTTCGTTTACGCAAATTCACAGATTTCCTTAGTTTTCAGTTAACATATATTTTTAATAGTTTTATCTTCAATCTGTTTGGTTGATTTGTCTTAAATTGTCTGAAATTAACGAACGCTGGCTAACAATCAGACATGAAATGCACTCTAGTCGCCAATATAATATTTACTCTAACGCCAGTGATCTTGAAACTAATTTGTTTGAATAGGTAGAAGTGAGTGATTTAATTTTATTTTAGTATAACTTTATATGATCATGAATTAATCATTTTGCAATCGTGTGCAGAATGCCTTTGTGATTTTAAATATGATTTTTGTCCGCCTGACAAAATGCTTCTAAACAATTAATCGTTTTAAAATGGAATAGATGTAAGAAATAAATGGATTTTAGCTTGAATATTGCTTTATCTGCCAATGAATTCAAACGATCAAGGAAGGAGATAAATGTTTAATTTTATCCATGTAGGGAGAGTATTTAAATATTTTTTCACCATACAAATCTATAAATAATTATTTCATTATGAAGAACAAAGAAGTAGGTGGCTTTGAGAGGTCAGTACCTCAGTTGAACCTCATAGGCAGAAAATTTAGAAGGTTTCAGGAAGAGTAGAATATATCGGTCGAGAAAGGAATAGTATTTATCCATATTAATTGAATGCAAATGGAGAGAAACAAGGGTTTTGTAGTTCAGAATAAGTTAGGTTCATTCTTTTGTTATTGTGTAAGGTATTTCTGTTCGCTCTAAGTGGAGCGGTGTTGGGTAAGACTTATAATGTTAATTTTCATAGTAAGAGAGTTGAGAGGCGCGGAGTGAAAGGAAAAAGATGATGTTGGGGTTTTGAGGAAAACTTAAAAAGAGTTTGGAGGATTAAGGATAAAGGGGGATAGGGATTTGACTTCATTTTATTTTTACAGTATTTTTTTAAGGGGGGCGCTCACGTGACCGCAGGAAGGTTGTGTGACGAAATGTCAGCTGGAATTTTTGGGCGTGGAAAACTTCAGAGAGAGCGTCTTTTAGGAGGAAATAAACGAAGAATGGCTGTGTTAGGAAAAAAATTGGCGATCGATATGGGGATGCTTGACCACGTTCTTTTACGCCCCCGCTCCTTTCACCACCGCAGGAATATTGACCCCCGACAAAGTCTTGGCTCCTCTTAGAGCCGAGATGATGCGAACGTTATCTTCCTTAGGGGGAAATCTCCACTGGGGATTGGGAACGGCTCACGCCCTTTGCTATCCGATAGATTACGGCACTATCGTTCATTCTCGTGCTGGGATCCCCGGGAGTGACTAACGGAGGGAGTCTGACAAACAATAAGCCGTCGTATTTTACCGGAAATTATGAATCCCCAATCAAGCATCGTAGTAGGAAGGCTAGGTACATGGTTTTGACAGTGTTTCTCCATGGAAATTAATTGCTCGGTGAAGTAGTCCTATGCTAGCAAAGTAGGTAAAGTCCAAGAAACTACAGAGCAACTTAGTTTAAAGTTTTCATTCATATTGATTAAGGGTTGCATTTTTATAAGCTATTTTTTAAGTTTATTAAAACATGTGTTAGTAAATAAATTGTGCATTAACAGCCAGATATTATGAAATAATCCAAAAACTTAAAATCACATTTTTTGTATGCTCCTGTCGACTGCTGTTGAGATATTATTTTTCTCTCGGGTATTATATTGGGCGCTAAGTAAGAAGAAGTATTGAGTTTATTTTATTTATACAGAAACTTTTAACAATGCTATTATTCACGCGTATATCTTTGAACGACTCTAACTGTTAGCAATACTTTTATTCTGTTCGATGTGTCAATAATCTAATGACCATAAAGTACCGGCTATTTACATAAGGTACATAGACTGCATTGACCCACAACTGTGTTGAGGTTAAGTATCTCATTTACAATAATATATTATTCAGTAATTGCTTAGCAAGACACCGTTGTAAGAGGACATAGCCTAAGCAAAGATTTTCATCAGAGTATGTACAAAGTTTATGGCGCCAATAATCAATTTATCGTTCGCCGTTTATGCCGTAAAATTATGAAAATAAAAGATGCATGGATATTTTAGGAAAAAAATTAACATTTTTCTATAATATTCTGCATTTTAATTTTTCTATAAACACCTAATAGCAGCTTTTGGAATTCGTACATTATTATCTTTGTAAACTTATATTATCAAGTTATATTTATGTTAGCATATTTAAATCTATTTCAGTATTATTAATACGACACTCAATCTTGTCCCTGTGTTTCACTAGAGTCATTATGCTTTGAAACTAAGTTCTAAGTATACTTCTCGGTATGATCAATAAGTGTAAAATATACTAGAGCGACTTTCTTCATAGTATTTCATTCGTCGTTTACATTATTGTTAATATCACCATGCTGTATCACTTTACTTACGGTTCTCTTGTAATGAAGTTTATAATCTTAGTCTTTGCTTTGGATAGCTTACTTAACTTCGGAGAAAACTTTCATTAGGTATTTTATTCTTTTGCTATTGGCAATTATTCATATCATAATATTTTTATAACCTTACTTTATTATCAATAAAGGAGCCACGGATAAATTTATACCCAAACTTAATAATTGCCGTTACAGGCTGGTTTCCATTTCTTTCTTAGAGATAACACATTTCATTTGCACCAGCACGGGTTATTTGAGCATTGTACAATTTTGATCTTACCACTCTGTTATCTTAGGATTAAAAAATGATAACTAGATTTCACCAGGGCGATATAAAATATACTCTTTATCTTCTATCAAGTCCCCAAGCAATCCTGAACGGCGTCAATTCTGTTATTTTGATTGAATATTAATCTTCAGTTACGAGAATTTAATGTATGCATATTCCATAATACAATCCAATCATTTTTATGTATGCTTAAATAAGTGATTCACGTACAAAAGTCATCAATCACAACCACCACAAACTCGCACATTTTCAACGCTTTTCATATTCGTCTTAGTCAATAATTTTACCGTCAGTAAATAAAATTTGACACTGCGGCGTGCTAATGTGTATTGTAGATGGATTGATCTGAACGGATAAGGTCATGCACCAATCGCACGGAATATTTTATATTGTAACATTCACCAATTACTTGCATGAAAACTTGTTTATAGGAAATATGATATGACCAAAATACATGTATTCTTACTCCAACATGTTGTCGAATAACTCTCAACAACCACAGAAAGTGTTTTTAAGAGTCACTTTTGCCTGCATATTTTGTGATCTATGTACCTCAATCCAGGTTCATGTTACTTTTCTACGCTCAAATAGGTATTTAATGAAATATTCTCCTGAAGATTTAATTTCATTCACGAAAAATTCTCCGCCGTGCTAATTTTCCTCCCATTCCCGATCTTTTATACTCTCGGTTTTTTTAGCAGATGGTGATCTATGCTAGTTATTTGGCATATCATTAGGATCATGAGCATTTGAATTAATCCAATAATGGGGGCGACGCGTACGAGTCCTGGCGGAAGTCAGCCAATGGCGACGCCGGAGTGAGGCGAAGTGCATTGTGCTAAGTTCGTATTTTTTTGTTGGGAATAGGGAACCCATTTAATAATCGCGCAATATTTCTGCGTAAGTCGTTCCAGTCATAAAAGTAAGAAAATTAATTGCAGTGCCAGGACCGGGACCACCTGAGTGCCTTTTTGCGTGCCACTCGTCGGTGCCGTAAGGGAGATAAATGGACCGGAACACGCCCCTTAATGCTCGGGACTCCTTTTGTCTGCCCGAGCAGATGGAGCGAAGTGCCATTTTGGGCATAATGTTGTTGCGTCGTGTCAACAGGGAGTCGACTTATGATTCTTATCGTAAAAATGATTAAGAAATGCTGCTCGGCTTTTTTGCCGCCCCCGCGACGAGTTTGCCACAGCGACCGGAATGAATCACCCCGTGTTTAATATTAAGAGGAGCCACCTGACGGAAGGACCATCCGGGATTATTTACGCCAATGTGACGTTCCAGTCGTTGAGGGGAAGGAAACATTTACAGAGACATATGAGTTTTCGCGAAGACCTGATTAAAAATGAGGATATTTAGTGCTCAATTTTTTTTTAGTTTATTAGAGGGCCTTTGGCCGCTGGTGAAGAGGCGGCGACGTCATCCGGTATGACGAATTTAAAGTGATGAGGGGGGAGCGCGTTGAATCGCATACCTATAGCTCAGTCATCTTAATAAGACGAGGTCCGTGGAGGTGGATGACGGTGGACGTGTTCTAGATCACTATACTGAAGGAAAAATCGGATGGGATATTCGTTTCTCCTGGTGATGGGTACATAAAATCATGACATAAAAATTGAACGTTTAAGTTATTCTAACACGAAGGGTCCAAATAGGGGTTTTGTGGGAAGAGATTTATTCGATTTCTAACGATTGGTATAAAATAATTAGGCTGTTATAAAACAGTCACAGGATAGGACACTTGGTCTCTTAGTAAAGAGGATGAACAAAGATCGGAATCTTTTGAGATGTGTTTATGGATAAAAATGGAAAAAAGAAATTGGATCCAGAAGAGGGGGAAGGAGAAAGCTTAAGAAGTGGTCTGGGATGAGAATCATTTGTTGGAGGTAGAAAATGTGAATCGAAGAAATATAGAATGATAGTAGAATTATGATAGGTGTAGGAATAACCTCAGCTGGAAGTAACAACCTCAGAATAGCTGGGAGGGAAAATAATAGGGGTTTAAGTCAGTTTGGAGGAAAATAGAGTTGTTGGAGTATATGGAGTTCGAGAATAAAAGTGTGGACAAGAGGTTAATCCAGCGGAGCAGTTATTTAGCCGTTCGAGGCGATACATAACAGTCTTAGAAGAACATGCAAAATCAATCGATCGAACAATTTGATATTGACAAAAACGATAGTTTTGCATTGGTTATCTGGGACAGCCCGGTCCGTTATTTACATGGAAAAATATTTGTGGATGATTTTATGAATGAATTTTTACATGATTGGTACAAAAGTCTTATAAAATAATAATTAAAACGATCAGATAAATTTCATCTCTATAATATAATTTGGATGAAGTTGATAAGTAATGTACCAATTTGAATAATTGAAAACCAGTATCAAGTGACACTGCTGAGCTGTGTATATTGTTGAGCTGTGTTATTTAACTACTGGTAAAACCATAGTGATACTTAATTTTTATGTTATAGGTATTTTTTGCTGAAATCTGTGGTAATATATATATATATATATAATATATATATATATATATATATATTTCAAGATGCCATTATGATGAGTGTTAAACATGCATGTCCTTCTCCGTTATTATTCACTGTACCAAATTCAGCGCTATTCTATTTGTAAATTTTAGGTACTATGATTTGACCACTAAGTTTCAATTCTGCTATTAAGAATTAAATGCTAATTTTACAGAAAGGATTTTAGGCTCAATTAATACGTATTATGAGAGAC
Source organism: Calopteryx splendens (assembly GCA_002093875.1). Taxonomy (NCBI): domain Eukaryota; kingdom Metazoa; phylum Arthropoda; class Insecta; order Odonata; family Calopterygidae; genus Calopteryx; species Calopteryx splendens. The sequence continues at coordinate 176,030 of LYUA01000985.1, read as the reverse complement.
ATAATTGTACTCTGGTAAATCTGAGATCATGCGTGAAAGAGAATGGGTGATTTTTTCTTTCTCCAATAGCATTAATTTTAAGTGTAAATTATTAAATGAAATACGTTCACCAATGAAATTACTCTATTTTAATATACTTCAAAGTTCTTTTTGATCCGTTGAATGCCCTATAGTTAATAGCCCTATAGTAACTTTAACAGTACCTACTGTTAAAATTTCTGTTTCCCTTTGGTAGATTTAGGCTTTGCTTTCCGAACTTTCACAAAACTTCTTGTTTCTGTTTCCCACACCTTCAATTTATGGTACTAATATTGAATTTTATGATTAAAAGCATTGGAAATTGATTTTCTTATAGTTTTAACTCTCGTTTTCAGTGCTATATACGCTTATACAGGTGGCCTTTTAATCTGGTTTATAGAGCCCTCAGATACTTACCGGAGAGTCCTGAGCTTGAATTCGGGGTTTTGTCTTTGGACAACCCCATCCAAAATCCAAAACGTTGCCATATTTTGTCCACCAGAACTTCGGTTAAAACTGCAAGTGGCACAAGAAAAATAATTGCCTCCTCGTACAGAATGTGTGAACTATACAGGTGTTAGGGTTCATTAAAAATGAGCTCTACTCCAATTTATAAAAAAAACTAACCTTCGGACTGATTACTGATGTGTACGGTTAATAAAAGGAATCGTTCGAGAAATGCCTAGCTTTTTAATTGGTATTGATTCATTGAATTTTTACAGTATAAATTCACAAAAAACGTTGGCTTCGTTGAATTGTAATTTAACATTTACTTACTTAAATTCTCACTTACTTAATTGCGACTCAATGTACAGGAAAAACTTATACCATGCGAGTGTTCAATCAACCTTCCTGTTCAACTCAGTTGAAATTAACAGGTATTGTAAAACCGAACAGAAGTCCAGAGGATATATGTTTCGTTTTACGTTGTTGTCCGAGTTTCGATGATAAAGGTTCAATATTCTTTTATTGGGCATAAGGTTAACATTGACAACGATTTCATAGAGTACCTACTTCTGTCAAACTAACAATAATTGATATTGAGTTCAAGCTTTCAAAGATTGTAGAAACTTATAAAATATATTTTCCGCGTGTCTCAAAGACCATTTTTTTAGCGTAAAAAATATTTATTTTTATTAAATAATTTTTTACTGTGTAGAATCAAAGTCAATATTAAATTGCAAAAATAAAATGGGGGAAGAAAAGGGATGAGAAAAGCTGAATAATTCATACGAAACGTGAAGAATATAGTAACAGATGAAGAATTAATGGGCATTCTCGTGCAGTCTGATGACGAGATGAATGCTGATTCTACTGACGAAGAGAATTTAGTCCAGGAGGAAATTCAGAGGGAGAAATCGCCCGATTACAGTCAGGCAATGGATGAAGAAGATGTCCAAACATCTCTTTTCAACCACCGCGTTTCTAGTTCCCAGAACTCGTAACAGTACCAATATGAGGATAAACCCAAAGCCAGGAATATTACTTTTTTGTCATTCCTGGACTCCAGGCAAAAATTCCCAATCTGAATCCTTTCAAGTACTTAAAATTTTTGACAATGGAAAGTTTTGGGTCATAATATTGACATACGCGAATATCAATGCCGAAAATATACTCCGGAATAATACTTACAGAATAATACCCGAGTGCAAGAATATCAGCCTAAAGTATCAAAATAAATTGAAAGGAAGTAAAGGATAAAGTAAAAGGAATATTTATGGATTTCGTGGATAATCACTACTGATGGTTTCAATAACTGCGGAGTTTCGGTTGAGGGACACTGCTGATGTCCAGTGCAACACGGTAGAAACCTTTAATGCATCATCAGTCGATTCCTTAAAGACGCCATTCCCCTCTTCTCCCATGTGTGCCGCCTTCAGTTGCTAAGAAAGCTTAACTTCCTCTGTTTCAGTGTTCTGGCTCTTTCTCTCTCTCCCCTCCTCTCTCACTCTTTCCTCCTCCTTCCCCTCGCCCCTTAGGTCCCTTAATCTGTGTCCTCCTCGCCGCCCCCGTGCTGCCCCATCGCCACCCCTTCCGTCTCTTATTCAATCCACTCATTTCTCTCCCACCTACCCTCCCCCTTTCACCTCCACCAGCCCGGTACACCCCGGTGCCTTCATTTGCCATTGTCTTCAATTTTCCCTCCATTCCTTTTCATTATCCTCCCCTGTCATTTACATTTGCTACGCCTTCTCCTCCTACTCCCCCCACCCCCCGATTCCCTTCGCTCCCTCTCGTCGCCGCAACCTCTCTCCAATGCGCATCTCTCTATTTCCTCACACCCGTCCGTTCCTACTCCTCCCCCTCCCTTTCTTATCCCCCCCCCGAACCCCCCTCCTTCAGCCCCTCACTTGGGCTTAATCCCGCATTCTCTTTCATATCCTCTTTCATTCCTCATTCTGGTCTCGTCTCCCACCCCACCTACGTGGGGCAATTTTCCGCCCTCGAATTTCGACTTGGCCTAACTCTATTTCACGTTTGTTTATACATATTTCTGTCTTTTTTCCCTCTCCTCCCTGCAACGCTTCATCCAACTATCTCGTGTTTTTTGTTTTTCATCCTAATGAACTAACGAGATTTTTATGATAATCCAGAGGATCGCTGAATAAGATCGTAACATGTTTTTCACCAAAAGAAACGTCCGGAAAAATTCTTGCGGAATGTTATGGAATTATCGTCTACGTTATGAGGTTGAATATTTTGTTGAATAATCTTTTGAAAACCTTGTTTAAATTTTGATGACATTCCACTATTTCAAATTGTTGTACTCAATCTATTTTTTTACCTTTTTGTCAGGCATTGGTAAATCCTTTCCTGGTTTTAGGCGTGTAAGAATAATAGAGTCCTACCGATGTTACTCAAAAATTCCTTCTTATTGCTCGATCGTATATATCCAATAACAACAGCTTTCTTGTGTTCACTATGATTGAAAATGACTATTAAAGGAGATAAATCACTCTCATATTTCGCCGAAGGATGCAAGGCTTTAGATATTCGTTGTAGTCGTTTTCATTTAAATTTTAAGGGAAAGGCAGAAAGTCATCGAAGTAATTTTTCTCAGTTAATGTGCTTCAAAAACCTTAAATCCAAAAGATATTATGTTTAGATGAAACATACATTATATTGCGACTCGTTACTGATGCAGAATTCATAGGTTCTAACAAATTTTCCATAGTTGTCTATTTTTTATTTCATTTTTAAATTTTTTATTTAACAGTATTTCCGAAATGGTGTACGAAGTTTTTGCCGAATGAGTTAATCTTCATTAACTTTGAAATTCGCAGGTCAATGCGTATTTTCCCGGGCGTTATTTTAAACACTGGTGACTGATTGCATTTTTTTCATAGACCTAGAAGGTAATATTTTTTGGATGAATCCTAAAATTCTTTGTTGTTTACGGGCCGCAAAATATATTCTCATACTTTCTGAGGTGGTGATAACGCTTATTGGTAATGGTAATTCAGAAATCACGTGACCGACATCATCTAATCTCAATTCAGTCAGCACAACCACTCATTTTCTTTTTGTACTGGTCACTGCCCATCAATCAAAGAAATGTCGGGATGATTGCTTCACATCCAACAGCTTGCGTCATCAATCACGTACTTAATAGATTTTTCGAAAACAAGGAATTTTAAGCCATGGATTACGCATTTTGCCTTCTTGATCGTGGAAAATATTAACTCCAATGGTAATTCTCATCTGGACGTCTTCAACATGAGGTTTTCATGCGATTTCACCCTTAATGAGGCATACAAATGTCACTTTATTAATTTTACGGCCGGATTTTTTTAAAGCTGCTTTTTTATTGAAGCTTTTTCCTTCGTACAGCCTTTTAGGGCTTCCAGTTCACATTAATCAAAACCAAGTATTCCTTCGCTAGGTGAGTCACTGTTCACGTTGAGCTAAGCCTTTGGATCTTCACACCTTCATTCTGCTTATTAGTCCTTTCATATTCACACATTCTGGGTGGGTGGAGCTGGTTCCTTTCTGTTTGACACCAACCGGTTTCCTGCGAGTTTCTAGCATGTTGGAAGTCGCTCCGCCGGAATAATTTAATTGGGTTTTCAAATGGCATTATTAAATAGTCCAAAATGGAAGCCACTGGAATCACGAAGATTGCATGCGCGTCTTAAGCTGTTAGAGAAATACAAATCGTTCGAGATTAACACTGAAACAGAATGAATCATTTAAACCTCCACATTAAATTGGTAGACAAGGTTATGATGGGACGTCGAGAGATGTTGACTACCAAATAGATAGTAATAAGGAATCCTTTTTCCCACGAGCAATTCGTGAGTGTAATAGTAGGAAATCCATGTGGTAGTTCAAGCATCCCGAATGCAAATGGGTTCTAAGTTCTAAATGCAATAAATTTCATTAATGCCTGGTGACCTAACACTCCCTCCCACACGCCCTCATCGTGACCCGCAGGGCAAGATGTTGATGAAGCGGGTTTGAGCCATGGCTCCTAGGTCAGTAGCTGGTCGCTTCTCAGCCCCGTGATTATTGTTTAATAATGGTTAATTATCTTCATTGAAGTTGAACACTACTTAATCGATAAAATATTTTAGATGAATAATAAATTTAGTACTATTAAGCGTATCGAAATCATGAGAAATTGGTTGAAAAATAATACCCTTAGTATTATTGTTTCAAAAGCTGTGATGCACATGAAGTTAACGACGAATCCACCTCAAATCTGTTATAATATTTTTGATATTCGACGGAATGTGAGAGTTTTGATAGGTAAAAATAAATCTCTTTTTCGTTTCGTTAAATGTTTCTAAGTAATCCTTAGAAACGAATGAATTCTCCTGTTCTGATGCCGATCATTACAAATATTAGTTAAACACGGCAGAAAGTTAAATATTTCATCAATAGTTGATCTTAAAAAATAATTTATCACTTGGTTTTTTTCAAATGTCAGTGAACGCCGAAGGAGGGATATATTAACATGTCCTAAAATGACAAACGGAACGTTATTCTTCAATTATGTGACCTGGAAGCAGCGAGCATTAATCCTACAAACATGTCGTAGCGCAGAGACATATAATTACTTGCACAATTTACAAGGACTGAAATTTCGATGAAACCGTACGATGTATATTTTTATGAATGCCCTCACTCGCGTCAGCTTCCGTTCGCCAGAATTTTCGTCCATTCCAAGGCGTCCTTCCCCACCACACCCATCTCCCCGACCCGGACGTTCCCATAGGCCTTCCCGCTCCCCATTCTCGTTTTCGTCGCCCCTTCCGCGCGCCCGCCCACCCCTGCGTCCCGGCTCGTAGACATAGAGAGAGCAAGTGCGGAGCCATAGAAACGGGTTCGCCTGTGACACCATCCACCCTGCCGTCTCCTTGGGGACGGCCGCAATACAATGGAATCTCTAACATGGCCTGTCGCCAGGCCTCTCTTCCTCAAATCCCGAACCAACCCCTTCCACAGCCTCCCCCTCACGGCTCCCACACCCTCCCCGCCACCCTTCCCACCCTGGCTGCTGGCGTTTCCAGAATCCCGCCTCGCCTCACCAAGCGAATAGGCGTTTTTTTTTCTCTTTCAGACTTCTCCTTCTTACTCGTCTTCTCCCGCTGTTTCTTTTTCCTCTCAACCCGTTCATCCCTTCATCCTCTTTCTCTCATTTTTCTTCTCCTCTCTTTGTCCCCATCTCATCTCCTGTTTTCTTCTCTGACCCTCCTCATTCTTTTCGCCTCCCCCTCTCCCACCCCTCCTTACCCACTGGCTATATCCCTAACAGCCTAAGAGCTTATTCCCCTACTCTTCCCAGAGTTCCAGGGTTCCTCCGTGATGTGAATTTATAGACGGTTTTGGTGTGTTTGGTGCTGCTTTTCGACCATCTCCCCCCTTCTCCTCCCCGCCCCCGACTATCCACCATCCTAGTTTTGCTGGTTCAAAAGGCACGTGATTCGGCGTGGAAGTAATCTTTCTTCCCTAGGAATGCAGTTTCAGACTGCAATGTTTCTATTAGATTCCACTGGACGCGTAAGGTCACTTATGATGACCTTCACCACAAATATAGGTACTTAAAGATACAGCTAATTATAAATGTGTTCAGCTTCTCTTTCCGAGTGTGAAAAGCGTGGACATAATCCTAAGTAAGAGGCGTGGTGTTCCAGTGGGTAGAGCGCTGGGCTACTAACCGGGTTCGAATCCGAGTGACGACTCTGCATACCCAGGTTGTGTGATTTTCTGGGTAGTAAGAATAAGTCACTCTGGGAAACTGCAGGTGACACGGAAAAGAACTGATCCCCCTAATATCCTGATGTGTGAACTTCACACATCGTTGGTCTGTGTACTGAGTGAGCTCTACACTCAGCCACCAAACCGACCTTCGGGTTGATTACTGTGGTTTAGAAGATGTAATTAGAGGTCTACTAAGAGAATTTTGCAGCTGTATTTATCATTATATTACGCTTTTGATTTTTTTTAATTTTATTTCTCACCCAGTGGGTATTACTCTACAAATCAGTGATTATACGGCTTAACAATAGATCCTTTTCAATGGAATTATTTTTTTATTCTGGTCTCACTCAATGAAGTATTTGCGTTTCCTATCAGCAATTCAGAAGTTATACATTTGTTCTTATTTATTTTTCTTTTAAAGGAGTATGAATCCGGCACAACGTAGCGGAGCTCACTCATTGTGTGATGACGCTATTATAGCATCGTCTACATTTATTTATTAATTTGGTGAGATTATTTAAACTGTGAATTGTTTAATGTTTTGTTAATAGAAACGACAATTTCTCAGAAAAGTAATATTTAATCTCGTAAGAATCCGTGTAATCGGTTTGTGGTTATCAATCTTAGTTCTATCATTTAATTTCCTGAAGATATGCATTTTGGACATAAGTAAGTGCACAACGGTAATTAAATGTTATGCCTATTATCATTTGGTGTCAGAATAATTTTGTATGAATTGTTTTTCGTTCACTAGGACACCTTTAATTTTGTCGTATCTTGGGACTAGCAGTATTTCTCATATGCCAGCTTTAAGTCGGCGACCCGTTAAATAAAAATTGAAGAATTATTATGGCGCAGCTGAATTATTTAATCAAGATTCTGAAAATTTTATCGTTTAAAATGAAAAATATCAATACGAGTGGGGATTTTTCCTAGTTGGTACACGCCAAATACTATTTCAAATGATTTATCAAAGTTGAATGGGAATTAATTTGAATTTATTTGTGAGCAAACTATCGTGTAGATGAATACATTTTAAACGTGAAAAATTAAATCATTGAATTTATCAACCGGAGTTGGGTTTAACGAAGGGAAGAAGAACAGTCATTTTTTGCGCATGGTTTGTGTAAATTGCGATTTTCCGCTCAGTTAACGTCATACCTATGAGTAGTCTTCTACATAATCGACCACAGAGAGCCTTATGAGATTCATATCCCTTTGCGAGATTTTTTTGCCAATGTTTACATACGAAAAAATATTTTGCTCTACGTGAATCATTTTATAAACTTTTATAAATATTTTTGCAATAATTAATATTGATATGATGTGAATATATTTATGTTAAAATCAAAATTATTTCTTTAAATAATTCAGGGATTCTTAATTTTTACCCTCGTGCTATCTTTGCCCTCCCCCTATTTATTTTTTTTTCGCCTGCTTTTTAGTCCCTTTTTCCATCTGACTCAAAATATTTATGGCACAGCTTTCTACCTTGTTCCTCTTTTCTGTCGCATGTTTCCCTCCTGAATCCAGCATTCATTGATCTGTCTACTTCGGACAGCTTTCGGGATTACAGTTTTAAGGGGATTGAATTATTTGAGTTTGATTGGTTTCCATTTAATCGTATACAGGGATCCCCTTTTCACTTCCCTTGGAAAAATTCTGTTAATCCCTTTCTCCTTCGGTGCCTTCATACTATTATTATGTATTACTAAATTATCGGCATTGTTACTGCGGACAATCTGCGGGCTCCATTGAAGCAACGAGATAATCAAATATACAGTGGGAAGGTATTCGCATGAGAACTTTAGGGAGAGATGTTATTTCACTTTGGTAAAATCTCATCTTGAATACGCTCCGAGACCCAGCGATCCTACGCAGAAGGACCTTTTTTTGGAAATAAATGTAATACACAGGAACACTTCCCGTTACGTGAAGAATCTTTATTTACGAACGGAGACCGTCAAACTATTGCTGGACAGCCTTGGTTTGGTGTCACTGGAAGTTTGAATTCATGACTTTAACTCTTAGATTGACATAAATCATTCGATATTAACGCTGCCTCGGAGGGAATATTTTTAGCTCTCCATTACATTGTCAGGATGAACCACGAAGGGTAGTTGACAGAGACTGAGGGTCGAACAGATAATCAGGTAAGGTAATCATAATAAGGTATATAGAAAAGAAATAAGGAATCCTCTATTCCTCGCACAATTTGGGACCACAGCAGTGGGAAACACGTACGACAATGCGATCTTCCCGAAAATGAAATATTTATGGATTGCCAATAATACTCAATGCCATTAACAGCTGGTGACCTATCACCCCCTGCCACGCCCTCGCGGCTTTCCTGCAGTCCGTAAAATGTAGACGTACTCCCTGTTGCTGCTTGTATTCCAGCAATGAGTGGGGAAGCTCGGAGGGACGCGGGAAGGTATAGCTCATCCCGCACGGCTGATTTCAACACAAACCCCTATCCAATTCTCTCCTTTATTTTTTTTAATCTAAGGTCTTTTCCGTCCCTTTTTCATGCAGCGACCCTCTTCCGGATCCTCGCTGTTACTAGCTCTTTCATTCTTCATGGAACGGTGTCTGGATCTGGCATTCTCAGAATGCTGGAACAATAAACGGTGAAATGGATACCGTCCCATAGTTAAAAGGCAAGGGGATTTATATTTTTTCGCGTATCATTTCAGATATTTTTGGGAATTGTTGGAAATTTTCAGGACTGCCTTATTACGTAACATGATGATAAGATCGGTGCGCAACCGACCCTAAAATTTATTCTACGACATTTTCTTTACGCATAAATAATTGCCTAGTACTTGATACCAAAAGTGCTTCCCTTTGGCATATCTCCTTCCTTCAAAAATATATTGGGAACTTAATATTACTAGGTTAATGTTACTTTAGGAAGTACGATGTTTTATATTAAAAATATACGGTTAATCGACAGTGTGCATGGGAGTCGGGATTTGGGTTTAATTATGAATTAGAGGGCTAAATGATGATCGTAAGTCAATAAAATTTAGTGTCTCCTTGCTAGATTGCTCAGGGTTTGTATTAAATATGGTACTCGAGGACTGGTTAACCTTTTTCTGTTATGCACCAGTGGATGACCACACTGAAAGCCTGAAGGATGGGTTCTGAGGAAATTGAGATAATTTTAGAATTAGTGTAAGGGCTAAAGAATAAATCGCACAAAGTTAAATGAATAATTGATTTTGTCCTAGAAGAGATGTCTCAGAGAAAGTGGTAGGGTCTTTGGTGACCCCCGAGTGAATGGTAGTGGGGGAAACTTGTGCATGCGTGCAAGGAGAAGGATAGTCTCGAATCCATTGTTATTCAATCACCATTCTATTTATTATTTTGTGTTCATGGAAAAGGAGTGGATGAAGGAGAATTATTGCTGTGGTTGCATATGAGAAGAGACTGAGCGTTAGAATAGAATAGAATAAATTTATTATGTTTTGTGGCAGCTAGGCCACTTAGGAACAAAAAAGAGTTGTGCATCAAAACAGAAAAACAGAAAACAGAGGCCAAAAAGCAATGGTCCAT
>LYUA01000985.1:146515-157275 GCA_002093875.1 Calopteryx splendens | reverse complement strand
ATATATATATATATATATATATATATATATATATATATATATATATTATAAGTACATATATATAGTGTAAGAGTAAGCGGGAAACAAGGAGGAGAATGGAAACGGAGACAAGGACAAGATTAAAAGTCTTGTAAGGGGAAAGAAATAGGAATGAGAGTGGTAGGAGGTCATTGCGTAGGATCGAGGGTTATCGGGGGATGCTGCTCTTAGCCCCAGAACGGACATATATTCCAATAAATAATATATAATTATAAGTGCATGAATGTATATGTGCGTGAGAAAGGGGAGAAGGGAGAATGGGAGAGTGAGCGAGAGGGAGAGGAGGGGCGGGGGGAGATGAAGAAGGAGCGTAGATTTTTTAGCGAAAAGGGAAAAATGTCGCGACATGCGAGTAATGATTTACATTTGGCCCAGAGTGGATGCCGGGAGCGGCTATTATGGATAAAGCGGCTGAAATGGAAGTTTTCGAAGAGTGGCGCGGTTGAGGAGGGGGAGGGAGTTGGTGCACGTGCGGGTGGTTTCGGCGGCGCACAGGGGTGGTGGGGTGAAGGGAAAGTGGGAGTTAGTGGAAAAGGGATCAGGAAGCGCCGCGGATTGTAGTGAGAGAGAGGGAGAGGATAGAGTTGAAGAGGAAAAGAGATGAGGGAGGGAGGAATGGGCTTCCTTGGCAGCTGGGGTGGGGAAGGTTTTAGGAGAGGGAAGTAGAGAGACGGGTTAAAGCGAGCCGAGGGTTTTCGGGGGAGGGGGGATGTATGTATAAAGGGGAAAGAGAGGACGAGTTTATAACGGAGGAGGAGCAGATACATGGATGCTTCATCAATGCTCCCGGACGATCAGTTTTATTCAGTGCCTGGGGTTGGTAACGAAATATGGCTGTCCTTCTCTGAAATGCGCAAGCTAGAAGCTCACCTTGGCAGAATTTGAAGTTGCTGTTAATGAGTCGCGAAATGTATGAGGAATAATGCATTCAGTACGCTTTTCCTTGTGAGTGAATGTACGAATTAAATACTTTGGTGAAATTAAATTAGGTATAAAAAGCTTATTGTTTTATATTGTATCCATTCTTAAAACAAGATCCTAATAAAATAAATATTTACTTATGAATGAAGACTAGTTCAGTTTCCAAACTTCATAAGTGGTTACTACAGCTCGTTACAAGTTATGATAATATATTAGTTATATTTAAAAGGATTTTTAGTTAATTTCATCGGGAAAGTTCTATTTCTGTGTTAAAAATGTATTTTTATGTTGTGATCACTCTTGGGAGTGATTTTCATACAATGCTAACCCTAATATGCGCTTCAAATTCTTGCTACAAACGTATTTTGTAAATAAAAGCTATTCCACTTTCAATTGAACGTCATTCCTCCCACTAAAATAATTTTAATTTAGGTAACTTACCATATACATAGTTTCTTTATTCTATTAACCTAATCACTGCATAATGGCCGAGGCAATTGAATTTTTAAAGTTTTATAAAGTATCTCCGAACTTTTCACCTGTGAAGATTTTCTTTATTCACTTTAAACCTAGCTGCTTTATACGCATCATTTTATTTTATAAGTGGATTATCCACCACTAACAAAATGTTATAACGTTGAATTTACTGGATGCCTGCCGAAGAAGGTACCTTAATCGATTCATGCATTTGCGGTGTGATAACAACCACCTTGTTGTGCCTGTATTACCGTTCATTATTATTATAATGACGTGCATATGGTCGAAAAGGGGCAGTTTAGTGTGTCGCTAGGTTGTTGGCTCGGTCTGTTGTCACAGCCAGCACCATGAATTCACCGCGCTTGAGGCTTTTCCTCGACTGATATCCGGCAGTCAGCGCGACGACGACGCGCCGTATCTGTTTTGGTGCGAAGACGTCGGAGGATAAATGATTGCGGGGGCATAATTTATATTTCCCAACATTTTTCTCATCTCGGTCGAAAGATATAGGGCAAATGGGAAATTTTTGGGGCAGGGTTGGCAGTTCTATGAGGGGAGGGGGGAAAGACGTGGAAAAGGCCGTGGGAAAGTCGCGAATGAGATCCTCCGGAGGGGAATTAATGCGGGGGTGGGGGAGGGGGTAAAGTGATGTTTGGGTGTAAAATGGAAATTTCTATAGGAGCGGTAAATGCGATGGAAGTGAATAATTGTCTTGCATTCAGCCCTTTTGCGGATCCTTCCCCTTTTCTCGGGGCTATCTCCCTCGGAACGTGGAAATGAGACCGAACGTAAGCCTCTCCTCTCCGTCTCCATCCCCTCAGGGGAAAACTCTCCCTCCTCTCTCTTCCTGCTGCCTACTCCTGCCTCAATATTGGAGTATTTCTCAAAATTCCATTATCAAATTCTGTACCCTAACTGCCTAATTTATGTGCACCTAGGTGTCGTAAGGTTGTTGCGCCAGACTTACTTTCCAATTTATTAACACTTGAACACCGCACGTGCTCTAAAGCCTCCAGGGATTCCACTTCTCTTTTCCATTTCGCGTCAAATCCCGCTTTCTTCCACCCCTCCCTTTCCTTACCCCTTCCCCCTCACGGAATCTTTCCCTCTTCACCCATCCTTGTAACTTCCTTTAATATCGTTCCTTCCATCTCTAGACGTCTTCAAGCCTTCCTCTCCCCTCCGTTTTCTCCCATCTTTTCCTCAGCTTCGGTTATGTTAATTTCATATCAAGATACCCATTTCAGTCACCCTCCCCCCTCCAAGTCTTTACGTTACATTTTCATCCGCGTAGCCTTATTATTTTTTTTACTCTCCTCTCTCTCTCCTCACTCTCCACCAAGTGGGGTGACACTCTTACTTCAAATTGCTTTCTTAAGTAAAAAATGTTTATCCACTCGAACTAGTCTCCAATTTTCTCAAACGCAAATGCAGTTATGGTGGTAGTAGCAGTAAAGCTTTTTCTTAATGCTTGGAGCGTTACACACGTTCAAAAGCCTATTTCCAACGTTTGTTCATTTACTTTTACTCTCAATTAAATGCTAGAATTTAGTTAAGGAGTGTATGCTTCCTAAAGTATGTCATAATGAGGCCATGTTGACTTTGTTTGCCCCAAAATTGAGTGACGAGATGGGTGTGCATTTATGTATGCAAATTTTGAAATACCATTAACGCGTGGCCAAGGTTTAGCTTTCCGTCGAATAATGACTTAATGCAGGATACGAAGGGTTTTTCGCAGAACGTATTCCTTTATTTTGCGTAATAGGTATTCACAAAAAATTATTCCAATAACCAGCGCATGAAAGGAAACCTTTATATATCAATCAACTTTGAGTTCCGAGCAAATAGATTGATGAAGCGCATCTCGGAATATTAATTTATTTTTGGGCGAATGACCTTTAACGTAATTCTGGCATATGCTGTATGACGAGTGATTCCGGATGAAGTAATTAATTAAAATTAAATTCTACGTCAAAGTGTACCCTGCGATCCGCCGTAGAGACGTATGGCAGTGGATGATAAGGCGACACCCTTTATTCTTCAACATCTACATTTTGCCTTGCATGCCGACGTTTGGGACGGGGTGTACGGTCACCAGCAATTATTTCCAATGATTATTACTGGCATCACCCTACATTTAATTTTCGGGTTGTTCAAATTGTCGTTTATGTTCCCTACTGCTGTGGTCACGAATTGTACGAGGGAGAAAGGATTTTATTTTGATCTGTTCAGCTGTCAGGATCAATGTAATGCGGAACTAAAACTATTACCTCCGTTTCAGAATCAAACTCGGATGGTTTGCGTATTCCTAGCAGTTTTAAGTCCTGCACGCAAACTTCGTGCTTTCATTGGTTCATAACCAAGGGTATTCAAAAAAAAATATGACGCCTTATGTTCGTTTGTAACAATTCTTCACGAAACGGACGGCTTTCCTTTGTATCCTGTCTATTTCCGAAATTGGGTCCTGCGCAGGGACTCAGAATAATATGTATCTAATATAAAAATTAAAATCTGGCTAATGTGATGTGGTCCTCATATGGATTTCAGATTTAAATTAGGTTATTTTAGGCTTAGTTGTGGATGTGCTTAACCTTACTTGCTCCCGGTGTGTTCTCGAATCGTCTCGTACATCAATTTGGTTATTGTAGTTTCTGATAACATAAAAAGCAAAAGTGAGCGTATTTTTCCCTTCTTCAATCTGCCGCCTAGTTTCCGATTTATAAAAGAGGCTAAATATTGAAGCGCATAATCTTTTCGCTGAAGGGGCGGGGCCATAGTTGTAACACGACGAGTCGCTTACATACGAGTCTTCCCATTCCGGACCTTTCCCAAAGCTGATCCGTTCCCTCAAATACTCCAGAGACGCCACCCGGGAAGACTCCGAAACTCAAAGGCCTTGCAGAAATTGTGTTCACTAAATTTATGTTTCGATGCTGTTTTTTTCTGTTCCTATTCGTGATACTCCTGCATGGCTTCCGCCCATTGGATGGCATAGTGGATACGTTTGTTTAACCAGTATGTTTTGTTAAAAAAATTAGCAATTTAGCGTCCAAATTAATTGAAATCAGGTTAATGTCGAGTTTTTCTGATTAAATTCTTGCTGTGCTTCAAGCTGAGTGATGATATTTAATCACCTAGCGAACAAAAATATCAGAAAACTTTACTATATCCGGTGAAACTTTGTGGAAATGTTTCATATATGAAATGGAAGGCGCAACTTATTTTTTCCACATGGATTTATTTCTCACGACCTATGTGTTATTGAAGTTAAATCATCAAGGGTTGGAGAACCTAATGATTTTGTACTTCAACGAAACCTGGGTCCTGAGAAATAAATTTATGTGGAAAAACTAAGTTTCGTCTTTAATTTCAATCTATTTTGGAGTCGTGGAGTCAGTGAAAATATTTTACTTGAATTTTTATTCTGTTTAAATCAGGTTCACACCATACGCTCTATAGTTTGATCCATTCCAGTAATTGACAGTTATTACTGAGTAACGAGTTGAAGGCTGGGAATACTCCAAGTCTATCACGCCTATATATTGTGTGCCTATAGTTTCGAAGAAACATTATTCTTTGATATATATTCTGCCAGTCAAGTTTCTGTTCCTATAACCGTGTCTGTCTTTAACTGTGTAACTTATGTTCCATGTCCGATCTCTGATTTTTAATGAAATGACAATTTTGTATGATAATTATTCAATCACCCGAGTAGTTTTAGCAGCAAGAGACTTGCGCGTGTGGATAATTGAATATTATCTAGTTTAGAAGTAGGTTAATTTACTCTGAATGCACTTCCATTTTTATTTATGTTTGCATTATGTTGAATAAAAAATTCTTGACATAATTTCTCTAATAAAACAATCTAATACTTCAAAAGGTTAAATCTGCAAACGACAAGAAAACGGAGGCTGCTCCTGACCGTGGCAGCCGTGTAGGCATCATTGTCAATGTTATCGCAGTTCATTGTGATTCTTTGTGGATTTTGAATAGTTTTTCATGCTTTTACTCCGCCTAAAAACTATTTTCAGGAATATAACTCATTATCTGACACGTTTTCGCCATACTTTGGTATACACTTCTTAATGTGATTCAAAACTCCAATTCTCTTTCCCTAATTTGGTACAATCTTCAAATATTCTTCCCTCATCCTGTCTCAGTGTACTAAGCCGATTTATAAAAATTAATTGGAGTGCAAATTCTTTTAGCTCTTCAAGGGTGCCAGTAGCGTCCCTTACGCTACTGGCACCCTTGGGCTCATTAAGAATAAGATAAACCTTTTCTTTTCACCGGCAATCCCAAAGACCACAACTCTAGAGATAACACGGACCAACAGCGGTTTCGTACCGAACTTTATTACATGTGAGAAATAAGTTACACGATGGATTTGGAAATAGTATAGTAATAGCTTTTACACACATAAATATTTCCTCACAAGATAATATTTTCCAATGCGGAAGTCTATACAAACTTCGGTTATTACCTACATGCATAAAATAAATTGATTATTAAATATGGTCCAAGTAGACTAAATGACAAAATTGAAAGGCTCAATGAACCTTATGAAAATAATCATTAAACGGGTTCTTTGAGATAAGTCCTCCGAGATGGTTTTCGTGGGGCCCTTAGTAATACCCGCGTTCATAATTTGAAACTTCTTAGTCCCTGGGAGCACTTTCAAACTCCGGGAGATGAGACGAAGATTAAGAGCACATCCATCCTCCTTGTCGCCCTATGATCCATAGTGACTCCTCCTCCCTGTTGACCTCCTCTCCATTCATGAGTACGTCGACCCGTCCTCTCTCAATTTGCATAAACCCGACGCAAATTTTGCATGCAGTCGGAAGCACTTTTGCGGGGTTTACGCCTTGTCATTTTCCTATGACAAAGATGTGATCAACTTCTGACTCCTTCGCTTACGTGCTACAATTCTCATCTGTTTCATACGAAGAGCAATTATACGCTCTATACATCCCGATGTTTCCTGACGCCTTGAAAGCGTTCTCCGTGACATTTATTTATTTTCTACCGAACAAATGAACTTACGGTTCAGACAATAGTGCTGTGGAGCAACGTCAGTGAGATTATACTGCTATAAATCAGTCGCTTATTTTAAATATGTTTTAATCAATGGCTTGTGTATTTTTTGGTTAAAATTATTATCCCACTTATTATTCGGGAAATCTTCAGGGTCTCAAAACTTTTGTGCTCTTACTTGTATGACTTCAGCCCATGAATTCTTCAACTCCGTTTCTTTCCATTGTGAAGTGAGACGGCAATCACTTAAAATTCCTATCTTTTGAACGATACAATTCCAATTGTTTTGATATTTCTAAGGTAAAAATGAATATTTTCTACTTTTGTTATACGTCTTTATCATTAACAAGCAGGCAATGAAACACCATTTATGCATTTACATAAGATCAAATTTTCCTAAAGGAGAAGTTCAGCTTGATTATCAGTACGATTTTGCATCACACCTCAAAGTTCCTACCTAGAAAAACCACATTTTTTATAAAGAAAGTTTTAAGGAATATCTATGACACAGCTTTTAACTACACACACTAACAGGAAGATTGTAGTTTTTCTTGTTTTATTATGCTACCCGTCATTGGACAATTGGAACCATACCGAAAATTTTGGTTGGGCGTTGTTTTCTTATATAACTTCTTAAATCATTAAAGGTTTTTGACCTAGTTTTGTTAATATTCGCAAAACAATTGAGAATTTCCCCACTCCTTATCGCAGTAAATACATCATTACATTGCAATAAGTGTAAGTTACAATAAAATCACCATTGGACATAATTTTTCATAGTACATTAAATATTTCAACTCAAAATGTTCGATAATCACCTCTCTTGGTTTAAGAGAACCGATATTATTAATCTAACTTACACTTCAGGTTTCATGGATATTTATTTGGTTAAATTTCTAATTCAAATAAGTTCAAGAGAAATCCACTCTTGTTTATGCTAACATTATGTATATGCTGATTAATCTTTAATCGTGCAATACTTGAAACGATATTGGAAAAAATGTAATAAAAGTGATTGAAAGGAAGCCACCAATGTGTATGAAATTTCGCCTTAATGTTAACAATCATAATACTCTGAATTATCTTTAACCACGCTGATACTTGGGGTGAACTTGAACTTTGAGCTCAACTCAAAGAAACATTTTTCCTCTGAAATTAATATTATGTAATTTCGTACCGCAGATTGCTTTTAAGAATAAAAAATATATTTTCCCTAAGAGCTTTGCATTTTTTCAGAAGCCTGGGTAAAAACTCTATCTAAGGACTCAACCCACAAAGGTCGTCTTTAGCCTTCACCTAATTTTAATGCGACTCACTGCGAAAATCTTTGTGGAACCCTTTTTTTGTTATTTCCCAGTTATCAGAGCGGTGGGAAAACGGCGAACTTTTTAAACCCGTCTTAGCGTTTTCTTCGCCCTAATGATTAAAATCCAGCGAAAAGTGAGGGAAAAAAACATAATGTAATGGAAATAGCATCTGTTATGCATTCCTATAGTTCCGTTACGCCGCTTAATTAAGAGCGTCAGCGCGCGCTTTTAAAATAAGAAGGAAAAAGGAGTAAATCCCCCCTCCCTTTCCACTCTCTCTCTCCCGGGGAACGGGGTGGCGGGATGGTTACATCTGCGCTCCGTTTTTCAACCCCTTTCCCTCCCAACCGCCCGCGACACTCCAGCGCAAACAGAAATCAAATTGAAAAGATCTCCCCAAGTCGCGGAATGTACAAGCACGTGAAAGGCCTGTAAGGGTGTGTGTGTGACCTAAAACTGCCTTTCTTTCTCTTCTCCTCCATATTTAACCTCCGTGCGCACTCCTGCAGCTCCGCCCCGTCCATTCTCTCTTGCGTCCACCTCCTCACCCATCCCTCGCGGCAGTCGTCTCCGATCCCATCTTCCGCCGAATCACCGAGACCGCCTTCTTTCCACCTTCCCCCATTCAGTGCCGCGTCCCTCTTACACACGTTCCTCATTATTTCTTCTCCTTCTTCCTCCTCCTACTCCTCTTCCCCCCAACCCCCGCAAGCCCTTTCCGGCTCCGTGATTGCCCCCTTTCGCCCCCCGGTTGACACCCTCTCGCTCTCCTCCCTCGTTGTCCTCTGTAACCACCTCATAACGCGGCGTGGCCGAAATGAATCTCCCGAAACGTCTCCGGAAATGCTTCTCACTCTAAGGGACAAGTACAGGGCCCCGCCGATGACAAGGGATAATCACAAGGTTTTTTTTTGTTAATGAACAGGCGTAGAATCTGCTCGAGTGCATCATCTGAAAGAGGAGAAGTTTATGGTATGTATTTTTATGAGAAAAATGATAGTTTTATATTAATAATATTACCTGTAAGGAGTAAGATAGCCATAGGGCCCCTGATTGGGAAATTTAGTCAGGTTATCGAATGTTATAAATAGTAAGTACACTGGAATAGAAAAACACCGTAGCATGTCTAAGTAAACAAAAGTGATGATATATGTAAATTAATTAAACCAACAACAGTGGCAGTAGATTGAAAATTAATAATAATGGAAAAAAACCACAGTGATCAACCCCAAGGTCGGCTTGGTTGGTGAGGGTCACATATGAAATGCAAATGTAGACTACACTTCATATAATACATAAGGCCTAAGGGGGCGGCAAGATAAGGGATGAAACTGTACGAAGTATGCGGTACCAGCAATGGTTATAGGTATTCATAACTTTAAAATCTATTGCGGGATCGATAAAGTAGACAATGGTGGCCAGTACTTTTCCCTGTACCGCCTATGATGTCCCAGGATGACCTGGTTCCCGAAAAATAGTTCACAGATTAGGTGAAGCTGAGGGTGCCAAGTGGCATCACCCGGAATCGAACCCGGGGCCTCCTCTCAATAGCCCCGCACTCAATCCAGTGGACTACCACGCCCCTGAATAATAAAATTATGCAAAAAATCTTGTTAATTACCAGAATATTAATATGCAGAACGTTTAGTAGTCAAAATGGGTTAAATTGTTCTTTTGAGGTTATGGGGCCTCAATATGCTGGATTAATGTAATATAATAAGATTTTTCTTAAATAATGGGTTTTTAAATCTCAAATTTCAACGCATCTGTGCGTTTGTATGTGTTTATCCAGCAGCGAATCACACTGGTAATTGTTTCACTGTAAGCGGAAGTGATTTTTTTAGCGCATTAAGCCAGAGAGCTGCGTAGTGGTTATTTGGAAATTGCTTGCTGACCATGATTTGAGAATTTCATGACAAACGATTTACGCTATTGATGGAATAACACCGCTCTTTTTTTAGGCTATATAAAAATACAGTTATCAGATTACCATCGTACCCAGAGAAAATCCTGCATGTGAATTTTTACTTCCCGTTGGAATGTTTGGGACGATTCTAAAACAAAGAACTTCGCGCTGCAATAAATGAAGCATTAGGATGACATACTTATTCTAAGATAGGAGTTAATGAAGTTCACTGTTCATATATTACGAGAGGAAACCATTTATTTCCACATAAATTACCCTGTTATGCTTTAGCTTTAAATGATAATTTAATTTAAATAATTGAAAAATGATGGTAACTATCCTCGTTTCCAATGCAGAAGTGTATCAACGTTTTTAAACTATGATTTATTCATGATTTTGAATGCCATTTTTTGAATCATACAACAGGGGAACAAATATGATAAAATCAGTTCTTATTGCTCATTTGAACATATTCAGCTATAGCATGTGGTATCGTTATAATGTCATATCAACTCAATTAAGGATTTGAATAGAAATGCAATGCAAGGTTTGAATTAGTTATGCGTTATGCTAGATGCGTAGTTAATAGTAATTCATGGAAGCAATCATAATTTTTTGTCGCAGATGTGGCTAGTTGTTGGCCCACTTCGGCCGTGAAGCGCCCTGCTCTCTCAGCAGCTGTGGCATTTATGTAGCCTGCTTCCACGACAGGGCCCTGTCAAGTCAGGCCCAGTGGGCCTGTCCCCAATAGGTTCACGTGTAACACGATGACACACCATAGATTAGAACATTGTGATTGATGAAATAAGAGAGATCTTTACTTTCTGGAGAAAAGGCGCCATCGATTCTTTTAATTTATGATTCGAACAAGGAGGGGAGAGAGAAAAAGAGCACATTGTGTACTACAAGGTAATTGAGATTATACGGACCTATCGTCAAAATCGAGAAAATGGCAGCGCCATCTGGACGGCTAGCAAATCCAGCGTCGTCCTTATACACCTCTCACACCATCCCTCAGATGCCCCTCCTCGGCTATTTCCGGCCCGGACCACTCTCACCCCCATTCCCACCGC
>LYUA01000985.1:55073-66166 GCA_002093875.1 Calopteryx splendens | reverse complement strand
CCGGGTGATGCCTCTTGGCACCCTCAGCTTCACCCAAGCTGTATACCATTTTTCGGTACTAGGTCATCCTGGGAAATCACATGCAGTATTGGGAAAGGAACTGGCCACCCTACCGGATGTGTAAATTTCACATGCCTTTGGACTTAGTACTGGGCGAGCTCTATCCTCACCTACCCAACCAACATTCGGTTTGATTACTGTTATTTGATATATAGTTTTCTCAATTTATAAAAATAGAAAAACATTTTTGATAGGAAATTCCTATTATTGACTAGATGTTATTCTATGCATTAAATATGATTATGGACTGTTATTTTGACAGGGTCACACCGTGGCTCGTAGCATATGAAGTACGTAACTGAACTTGGATACAGATCCGACAGGTGGGGTTTCGGATTCAGGTGACACAACTTGGTACCCACAGCTTCACCCAAGCTGCGTGATTTTTTTAGGATGTCAGGTATTCTTAAGGTTTCAGAACTTACGGGGCCACAGAGAAAGGAACCGACCCCCTGACCATATGCGTTTATTTAACACGGCGTTGCGCTTAGTATTAAGTTCTACCCTCACCTCACCTGTCAAACCAACTTTTAGGTTTATAATTGTGAATGGGTACGGACTAAATTCTGCCTATAGTGCCATCAAAAATCCCTTCTCGCAATAATCAGAAATACATCTTTTAATGCACTTTAAAATTAGCATTTAAGAATTGAATATTAATCACCCTCATTTGCGAGGTGAAATTGTTTACAGTGTTAAAAATTTTGGAATTACCACTTATTATGTTTCAGTTTACGCAGAATGCATCTGTATTCTTTTCGACTCATAAAAGTGTGTTGCTTAATGAATTAGGTTGGGTCTCGCAGAGAACGACACATAAAACTTTGCCTTTGGAAGATGTAATAATCATATTTCCTGGATCAATATAACTAGCAAAAATGGATTTAAGCTTAGCTAGTTTGATCAAATCTCAGATTGCTCAATAATACGAAGCTGCAGAATAGCATTTAAGCACCAGAACAACATTAAATACACCTATTTGATCAGTCGATCCCATTATGTTTTTTTTAATCTTTGGAAGAGAAAAACTAAAATCATCATTTTTGTGAAAAGGAAGCGGAGAAATTCCTCAGAAACACCGATCCATGCGCGAAAGCTTGTTTCCAACGGAAATGAGGCAGCAAAGTCAGGCGCATAGAAGGCGGATTTCAGGAGAAAACGTGTGCGATAACTTTTGCAAGCGAGCATCGTATTGAAAAAGTCGCGGCATGAAGTACGCAGTGCCTCCTTTCGCATGCCGGAGAGGCACAAAAGTGCCGCGGAAAATATTATGCTTAAGATTCCGCCAGCGAAGAAGCGTGTAATCGAATTTTCGCGAATTAAGGCGGAGTGGATAGGACGCGGGGCGACCGGTAGCATGGAGAGGGGAAGGTGGAATGAAAATGTGATTTAAAAATGACGTATAAGGAAACGAGGGGAAACACGTCTTGAGGCATCCCGAGATGCGGCGGCTGTGGTTACTACTCTAGATTGCATTATCCGTTTTCCTCTCTCCCTTCCGCCCTCCCTCCCTCTCTCTCTCGGCCTCAGCCCTCTTCTTCCTCCTCGCGAGATGTTTTCTCATTTTAGCGCCGGCACGAGTCTATCTCGTCGTCCGTCTCTCCGAGCGACGAGCGGGCATTGTAGCTGCACGGAGTGCTTAGCGGGAATGGAGATTTTTTTTCCAGGGGGAGTGGATTCAATTCCGGGCGTTTGTTTTCCCCGCCTCCCGGAGCTCTAGCGATGGGGATTGCCGACTACGCCTCTCCTTCCAGCTCCAACAAATTCGAATCCTTCCGCTGGATTTATGAAGACTTGCAATGGCCTTTTTTTTATCAAAATGGTTCTCAAGGAAGTGATTGTTATGGCGGTTTCCCAACATTCAAAATTATTAGTAGACCTCTCGTATATTGTTAGCGCAACGAGATTTTCACCTCTTACTGATTCGAGGGAAATGAAAAGCAAAATAAAATTTTCGGTTTGAAGATTTTTCCGATAATTGCGTTTCTCTCAAGCATGTAATATATTTTTTGGAATTTATCCATGCCTAAATCGGCACAGAATTCACTAGCAATCTTAATCTCATGCTGATCCCCATCGAAAATACATGGCGTTCTACTTCCCACGCCAAAGGAACAAGGTTAGAATCGTGGTGGCGACGTATTTTTTTGTGGTAATTTGATCTGTTTTGGTTCCTTGTGGAGAGCAGTAAAATTATCATCATTTCTAGATTACTTTGGATAAGCGTGATTTAATGTCGACTCTGGGCTTTTATCCACCTTCTCTGGTTCCTAAAATTTAATTCTGCGTTACTTAAACCTCTCAATTGGAGTCAATATTCTCAGCTGTCGCCTTTCTAATAGCAACCGTTACTTTATCTGGGGAAATGTGACGAGAGAACAGTAGAGCGATGTTATCTTTCCCTAGTAAAATTGCCGAATTGATTGATTGCGAAGAAGAGCTTATACGTTATAGCATAAAGCTATGGTAAAATTAGTGCCGTAACTGGATTATTGGAAGAACAGAATCGGGAATCACTGATGGACCGAATGTTAGTCACAGCTTAAATCTCCCACATAAATTAGAAGCAGTTCTCTTATATGTCGATGCTAAAAAAATTATTGCAACTTTTTCTTACTGCGGTTAGAGAGATCATGAAAATAAGTGTCTAGGAACAAATTATAGAACAGGTCTAAAATGCCTTTTTTACCATGAGTGGTAAAGTATCCGAGTAATTACCACTCAGGAATCAATTTTTCTGGTAAACTAGATTTTATCCGTTTTTCAATCTTATACCTTTTTATTGAAAACCTTACTACCAGCTCGTCTTGCATAGGTAGAGAAATGGGAATATTTTGATACACTAGTTCACTTGAAGCCATTAAAAAGTATGTTAAAATTTTTCCATGGTTGGAATGATGTAATTTCTCCGTTTTTAACTCACATAAGCGAAATCACCTCACACAGCACACCCTAGTGGTGGCATTTAGTGTATCATGGAGACGTGCTACGTAAACTCTTGGCGCTGCCCCAAGAAAACTCATGACAAGGTCGACTCGTCCACCGAACGTAATCCAAGTGGGATCAATGGCCACCAGGTTTGCCTGAAATGCTGATATCCATCAAAATCAAGATCAAGTTGCGGGAATTACCTACAGTAAATTTTGTTTTATTTTGACCCTGTGTAAAAGTTTGGCGTATACTAGCATTTCTTGTAGCTTGAGACTGCATATCAAAATGAAAATTAAGAATTTCTTAGTTCTTGTATGTTCATGTTCCATGCCGCAAACCATTCTCGCGTACGTTCCTTTTTCACTTGGATTGAACTCAAGCATATAAAAACTGCCCGTGAAGATATGAGTACGGTAGTGAAGGTGACCTTTCTGTGTCATGTAAAATTTTAATATAATAGTACATTTTCGAAACATAACTCCCTCACATGATATTATTTTAACCTTGTAATGGGTGTCTAAAATAGGAAAACCATTTATTTTATTGCACAATGGTAAAATATGATGCAATCCTAGTTTGTGAGTTCACTTTTACTCTGCAAATATAGAAGAAGTCATATGTAGTTTAACACCTCACGGAGTATAATTTTTTTCGAAAACTTAAAAAAAATGTTAAATTGTTAAGATATGATACTCTACTTATTGAGCCTTACATCGTTTGAAACAGAGGAAAACAAAAATAAAATCATAGCATAGAGCAGTCGTATATAAAATAAAATAGCAGTTTCGTATATGAAAACGTTAAAATAAATACTTAATATACTTTTTAATATGTCGTTACACCAATTCAATAGAGTCTAATTCATATTTTTTCCTAAGTTAGTCTGCGTATAATTCAAAGTCGATTTCTCGGTCTTCCGGAGAAAACTTGTTAAGACTATCCAATGAGTCGCAGGATGTGCTACGAAGGGCATTCTGATCTGGTAAATCAACGCCTTCGAACTCATCGCTTGTGGATGAGAGCCCGATGCTCTCCACATCGGGGGGTTTTATTTCATTTTCCTCTTCATCCACCACCGCATTGAAGTCCTCCACTTCAGTCGAATTCGTCGGAACATACTCCCGGATAGAATATTCTGAAATCTTTTCGTCCAGCAAACTGCTTTCCTTGGGTAATTCGCCGCCAATAACCATCCAACCCTCCTTCAGGGCTGTATGCCTGAAACGACATTTGTTGCAACAGAAACACACATAATTTCATAAAAGCTTGAACTCGAAAGTCATCGTTTCTAATTTACATCAACACATGTTGATCGACTTCGTATCACACTGAGTGACACCAAGTTCATTTAAATTTAACTTAGATTGACTAGAAATGCGAATCCTGGATAGGTTTTTCCCATGGAAGTTATAAGCTCCGTGGTTTGCAACATTTTTTGGGTGAGATAGCAATCAGATTTTCTTTTTGCAGCAGTTATCATGGCTACAGAACGTATTCTCTTTAACTTTAGAGCAGATATTTATTTATATATTTTTATATGGTTGAAAAGATTATTCCGTAAGGGTGGTTTTTATTTAATGCCCAATCTTTTGGTGACGTGTGTTTAAACCCTGTGGTTTGAATGAATAGGTTTCATTAAAAAAACTAAGGTTTTCATTCCCATTAAGTATGATTCAGTGCACCAAGCTTTGCCGGATACCAGAAATTACATGAAATTATCCTTTCCTTTTTGGCAGTAGCGTTGAGTAGTTGGATTAAACCGAATTATTTAGTATACGCTTTACGATATGGAGTTCAAAATTACCGAAGTTAGTGTGAAATTTCACTAATTAGTATCTTCAATATGGGATTTAGCCCTTGATTTGCAATACACATATACCATACCTACAATTTACACATTACCTCCAACCAGAGGTAAACATTATATAAATATTAGCAATCACCTGGTGTCTGGTCATATGGCAAAGTCATTTAAAGCGTATATTTAATGCCATTAGCGTGCCTAAGGATGTTTTAATATAGCATATCTAAAAAGTTTTCATCGTTTTTTTTTATAATCCCAAAAAATATATAGCGATGCATTTAACCTAAATGCACATGCACTCGAAACTCCTCGATACAACGCCGGCATAAAAAAAGACAAGCTCAATCATAACATCTCTGCGGCGGAAAATGGCCATATTGGATGATGAGATTGAAAACATGTCGTGTTTACAAAAGGACATTCAGCACTTCTACTCGTTCTTTCTATTGCATTATTCTAAGTTTACTGATTAGGTTAATCAGAGTTTAATTTGACTTAAAATCACTTTTTTTCCATCCATTTTTTGTATTAGTGAGCTTTCTCCCAGTCAGTAGAATACTTCTTCATCTATAATGAGTTTGGGATGTGTAGGCTTTAAGGTTATGTTGTTCAGTTAGTTGTTTGAGATGTGAGTTACTATGTCGTGTGAAAAATTACTTACTGATAAATTGGTTATCCTAAGTGGTGGGTCAATTAATCACGTTTCTATCATTTACCTGCTCAATTGGGGTGGTAATGAATGAAAACAGCTTCGGCCCAAATTCCAACAATTTATTTTCGTAAATGAAATATAAAAAAACTCGAATCAAAAAGCATCCCCGGGAATGAAAATATATATTTGTTTATCATTTAATTGGTGATGTATTTTAGAATCTACTTTTATGAGTTAACCGTTACAGAGAGATATTTGGAAGAAAATTTATAGGTGCTTTGTGAGTCTGGTTTAAAACTCGGTAGAAGAGTACCGTTCTACTCCTGACAAAAGAGAATTGGATCAAAAGTGACAAGTTTGCCTTTCAAGTATCATTTTTAGTTGAATGATTCATCTGCGGTTGTTATAATTTTCTCCTACTCAAGGGTTATATTTTAATTTGTTTCAAACCATTAATCTTAATTGAAAAATAGAAACCAGCAAAAAATCTATTCAACTGGTGACTACAATCCTCCTGCAAGTGTGGTACTGGAAGGATCTGCTATTCGGAAAAATATTTGTTTGAGAGTATCAATATTGAGAGTTATGCAATCAACGGGAATTTAATTATGCATCTGGAGCATAAGTGATGGTTCTGTAAGTTCGTACACTTTTAACTAAATCCAGTATCAGTGATTTTATTAGTATCAGTGTTTTATAAGGAAGCGAATATGACAGGGGGAAAGGAAGTGACGTCCTGTACAAAAATAAATTTTAAAAATGTAGGACTCTGAGCTCTATTCCCAGTTATCGAACTAATCTGACACTCGCATGCATGCAGCATCGATGCTTAGTTTTTGTATTTTTGCTAAAGACAGATTGCAAAAGAACTGATGATCGAACCCCCTATTTCATATTTGTATTCTAATATTCCGTTCAATGTCAAGGTTTTTCAACAATCTAATAATGCATTCAATCGCTAGTAGTGATTACTAAACACAAATGAATCTGATTGCATCCTCTGAGTACATGAGGTAAACATAGGTTCGATGTGCAAGTTAGCCAAATGCCATGAAAACCATCCCAATTTTTTTTAAGAATGTGTTTGTTAATAGATAAATCCGCTGATAGTCTCAAACCATAGCGTGGATTATCCTCCTGGATAGAAATTGGGCGTTAAATCCGTACATAGTCACGGCTCCGTGAAGTTTACCTCTGTCCGGCTGAATTTCCTGAGCTATCTCCACACGCGGTGCTACTCTCGTAGTCGGATTCCCATCCGTTCTCCATGCCGTCCGTTATGTATTTCATCTTCCTCACAATTGAGCCCAACAGGGTGAGGTTCTCCGCGCATCCGAGGCAGTCATCTGCCCTTGGTAAGAGCAGCTCACCCTCGAGCAGCACTTTCCTCCGACTTCTGCCCTCACTCACCACCCCCGGCTCCACAGTGGGTTGAGGCTTGAGTCCACTCTTGTGATTCTGCCAGTCCATCGTGTTTCCCGTAGCGTGTTCCCCAATAAACGGGTCCACAACTGGGCCTTCAACCTTGGCCACCGACTCCATGGGCCTCACTCTGTACTCGCTTTTCGTGTATCCCATTGGGCCAGTTAAATTTATAAAGTTCCTTCTTGTTTTTTCGTTCGCCGTTGCCTTTTTAATGGATATTTACGGATATTTTTGTTATTAATGCTATTATATTTGTACTTTAATTTTATTAGAGTTAAAAAATTGTAGCTTCCTCGAAATATAAGTGAATGGGGTAAAGATTTATCACGGTTTTATTAATTATTCCATTTTATTTACTTATTCATTACATAATATTATCATTATTGATATTTAAAATAATCGATCTATATTGATTTCTTAAATTAATTTGAGCATAACCAATGATTCTATACTCCTCTCCACTTACCTGTAGAGATTTGGCACTGGCAGACATCAGGTTTGTTAGAAATTGCTGCAGGGGCATATTTGGATTCATCCCTGTACTCATTCTACCGGGAAGAAATTTCATCATAAACGACCGTATAATGCGTCACCATCTCAGACTCTTCAGATTAGAAAGATGATTTTTATAAACAATAGGTACTTGCGCGCATCCACCTTATATTTACTTACTTCCAATAGATTCTCCTCTTAACTTGATATTAACTCAGTACTGTGTTAAGTTCCATAAATTTGATACAAAATATAAGCAGCTAAAATGCAAGTTGATGAAGTTGCGATGAATTCAGTTATTCACGATAAATATGAATACATATCTAATGACTTCTTAGGTATTGAAATGATCGAACACTAAATGTGACCCACTATAACTACAGTAACTTTTCGTTATATCTCTTTTTTCCTCAAGTGTTATTGTAAAATCTAAAATCATTGTCAGGTCAATAAACTTAAATGCTTATTTCAAATTACGGAGAAAATTTAGACCCATACACAGATATCAACCATAGTAACTGAATAAAGTTAGTAAATACATTTCAACAATGAGTAATTTTAAGTCGGATATTTATGCTCCGCAAAACTGAAATAATTTGGATTAATTTAAGATTCAGGAAAAACCTTTCACGTTGCTGTGAGTATATCCCTTTTCTTTAAAAGTTCAAAGAAATTATTTCCCTTACTGTCGACAAATTGTAGATTTTATGTTCATTAAAACTATTTATGAGAAAAATAACTATTAAGTAATTAAGCTCTCTTATCTTTGCAGTATACATTTAGTTGTTTCCAAATTTTTCAAGTTTCAAGGTAGCAGTGGCTTAAATAAATTTTTGTTTATAAAAGGACTGAAACTTTATAATTTCATAAAGTGATTGATTATTAATGCAATAGACAACAAATCCAAAGTAAAATCACTGGGTAAATTTAAGCATGATATATGTAGCAGTCAATCTTTAGTGCATTATTTTTATTCTATTCCCTAAAGACGTAACGTTGCCTCTTAGGTACCATTATCAACAGTAATTCAAAGTTGTCTAATGCATATGTAACGAGAAACTAAATAGTTTACATCAATTTTAACCTATTAATTATTTTTTAATTCTTCATTTTTTTACTTTTATCCCATCATTTGCCCTTTTTATTTCTTCTGAGATATGTCTTAACTTCGTTAATTCCCTTAGAATTTCAGGAAATTATTGATTCCGGAATAAGGATATAAGGCCATGTATATAAATGGAAATTTAGATAGCGAAAAACAAACATCTGATGATTTGATGTTACCATAGAAGGATTCACCACGATATTAAACTAGAGTTTATGGGTGTGATAATAATGAAAACAGAACTACAGGAAGCGTGGCAAGACTTAATAAGAAATGTGGGTGTTCACGTAAGATATTAAGAATGGAAACGCAATAAAAAAGCAAGGTGGGACATAAATATATCCTTTGAGAAGCGGTATGGGAAAGGAAGTTCAACAAAGGAAGAATTCTCTTAAAAAGGGTAGAAGAATAAGGGTTTAGTCGTGTCTCCAAGATTTAAGATATGGCTTTTCCATAAAAGAGTCTAAATTAATTAATGCTAATTATGAAGTTTTAATACAAATGGTGGGCAGGCCCTTCGTGAGTTCCCACGGTGACGCTAAATGTAGTTTTTTTAAATAACTGCCCATCTTCTAATTCTCAGGCATTTCCATGAAATGGGGATCGTGTGTGACTTTTTTAAAAATTGCAATTTAAAATCAATGACCACTCAAAGTTTAGAGCGTACGTCACATTCAATGCTCATCCTTTTTAATTTCATCCCATGCGGCCTTACTGAAATATTCAGCTTTGGACCCTAAATATAGTCTCTGTTGAATAAATACACATCGCATCATTTTAGAAATATGGAAGAATCTCGTTAAGTGTCACTTGTTTTCTACTTGCTTCCTTTGAATTTAAACAATCGGTTAAAAAATAAACTTTTAATACGTAAAATTTATCTATTTTTGCGCTTTTAAAAATTTTTATGGTAAAAATTGATGCTTTATTTAGTACGGAACTAATAGTTTCAATTGGAAAATAGAAAGTGGATTTGACTTGTAAGTGACGAATAAGCTCCCACTTTTAGAACTGGATGAATCTAGACTATTAGGATTATCATTGATTTATTTTGGAAACGTATGAGCAGCACTTTTACAATCAATGGAAAAATAAGCATCGATTAGTGCACTTAAAACGCTTTCTTTCTGTTGCAAGGAGTTTCATAATGTAGCTAAGGATCGCATTCGGCGATTAAGAGTTTTGCTCATCGCCACTCCCCCGGCATTCGGTATCATTTTTAAATATACATAAAAACTACTCGTGTGCCAACATATAATCTTAGTTTTTCACTAGATTGCTATGCAGAGTAAAGTTATGCCAAACATAGGAGTTGGTAAAATTTTAGGTAACTTGTGAAAGTGAGTTCAAATGCGAATTCATTACCGATTTATACATTGGTGGCGCTGGCGAAAATATTTAATATCTTAATTTGGTATCACAATAGTTCTCTTCTGGAGAACCGTATTTTTCACTTACTCTGAATAATATAAAGATTTTTTAAGCTTTTTTTGTGGAGGTGTAGGGTTGTTAAACATTGATAAGAATGTGTGTAAGAACATCAAAAGCGAATAATCATCATTACGTTATCAGTTTAAGTATTTAACTGTAGTAGTTTCATGAATTTTTTTATTTTGTTGAGAATTATTTATGCTATGATTTCTTTAAATTTACCCAAGTTAATTTTGCTCGTAGGATAATTTGGTATGGTGTAATCATCAGCTTCAATACCTAGCCTAGAGAGTTAGTAGATGAATTAAAATTTTGAGAATAGTAATGCTTAATGATATACATTTTTCCATGTAAATCATGAATGAAGTTGGAGATAAGCATATTAACATATTACGAAAGGACGGTAAATTCTTATTGTCCAACGAAACAAATTGCATAATTTTTCTCTTAATATTGTCTAAATGTGTTATTGTAAATTTTTCTCTAAAATGAAATTTCTCTAAGGTATTCTAGGTTAGTTTAAGTATGTCTGCTCAGCTGATTATTTAAAGACGCTTTTTCTAAAAACGCAGAGCAATGTAGGAATAAAATATTTTCTGTTATTTTTTATGAACTCAAAAAAGTGGAGAATGTTCATAATTCTTTAGTTACGTCCATTTCATCTCAGTGGTTGCCAGTCATACGTTTGTATATGTTTCCATAAAAAGAGCAACAAAAAAAATTTCGGTTTTTAAAATTTTTATGCGTCAACTTGTCACTAAAACCACTTCATAAATATTAAAATTTCTCTCTGCCTGCTGTGATTAAGAGCCACCAAGCATATTCGTATGATGATTTTCCTGATAGCGACACCCATGCCTTTCATTTCTCAGATTAGAATTTTAAGCAAGGCAGAAGTCGCATTTAATCAAGTCGTCAACATAAACCTATCTTCAGGCGCGTAACGAACAGGGATACGAGGATGGCGTGCGTGCATTGCGGCCTTTAACGCGTCTTATTGTCTCCCAGGCCTCTCACCGATGATTAAATGTCAATGGATTTTCTCCCGGAGTCATCCGTCTCGCCTTAAAACGGTATTCGTGCACCTCGGAAACCGCGCGTTCCTAATTGTCATCTCCGCTTCCAGCACTCCCCAACCCTTCAAGCACCCCACCCTCCCTCTCCCCTCCCGCCGACAAACCCCCGCACACTTT
>LYUA01000984.1:442609-456536 GCA_002093875.1 Calopteryx splendens | reverse complement strand
GTCGGTTCGGAGAGATCCGTTGAATATGTTAAAAAGAAATTTCATGTCTATTACTGTTCCCTGGTTGGAGAGGTGTGAAATTAAGTGGGAGGAGAGAGCGACTTGCTTTTTGCATGCTGGTTAGCTCATGAAATATCAAACCATCTGCGTTTGGGTTAGATTATATTTTAGCAACGTAAATGTTACTTGTGCATTAATTGGTGGATTCGAGGTTCTATTCGAAATTGCTAAATTATTTCAATAGAGCTCCATTTTCCATCACGTCTGCTCAAAGGTTTTCTCGTTCGTTCCAGATAGTTATACGGACCATTTTTCAAATACTCTATGATACTTCTACATGATGACATCATACATGATCTACATTCTATGATGCTACAAGATTACGCTATTAATTCTCGTGAAATAGCATCTTGTGCTAAAGTCCTTCTTGCAAAATGTCCCGGAAACCAGTTATCTCATTGCTATGGCCTATAAAAGAATGATCCATATCCGACTTCCATATGGCACTGTGGGTAATCTCAGTAGCTCAGTCACGAAGCTCTCATGAGATCTGCTTACGATATGCGGTTTTTAGTGCTGTAATTTGCTATGGGTGGAGGATGTTCAGTTATTCTTGTAATGAAATTTCGAAAGACAAAACGGTTACGGGACTCTCTGAGACGCCATATAATTATTGTAATATGAAATACTTTGTGTACCAGTCGTAAACGTTCCATAACTATTTCATTTTTTTTTCTGAATCAGCTACGGATGAAATTTATTTCTTCACTTTAATTATGGAGCAATTGTGGTCACTTGAAACAGCAGGCAAGCCTAAACGAGGCTCACGTAATTGTAGCAATTTTCTCAGCATGGCTCCTGGCCACAAAACATCTCAACGGAGAGGGAGTTGGGAGAGAGCTAAAAAAATGTCTACCTTCTGCAAGCGGAATTACCTCTACGCGATAAATCACCCGCTGAAATCATCAGTAAGATGTGTCTCCTAAGCGTACTATTGCATCTAGTTCTGGGCATTTAGCCCCTAATTTCAAAAACGCTTAGAATGGCGAATTTTTACGATACTGTTTTGGTGGTCCGTATATTTCTAGAAGAGTAATATATTGAATAAACTTAAGTAAGAAGAGAATTTTAGTTTAAAGCTATGTTAAATACTTTGTTATATCTTGATAAAATGAATTTATACTACGACGCCATTAATGTCACCAGTAATTTGCAGTTTTTCCAGTACCTATGGGCAAAAATTCTTCCTAGCTATAGTCAACCATTTTCCTATTGGACCATTGTTTTTGTTCTAACATGTAGAATCAACAGTAGCATGCTCTGTGATCAAATTTATGTTCAGTTTAATTAGTTAAGCTATCTAAATGCGAGGAAATAAAAATAATGGCTAATATAACCTAATAGAACCAAATTAGGTAATAATCAGTGATTTTCGATTAAATGATGGAGAACCTACCCAAAGGAATAGTGAAATTGAGCCATGGACGTTTGAAAAGCTCTTTAACTATGACATAAACCGGCGATAGGAGAATTTAAGAAACTATTGTCAATATTCAGTAGCCTAAATATCCTTGGTGGGTTGCTATGTACTCCTAAAACTATCTCGCAACGTCTAGATTCTCTAAGGAAATATACACTTTCGTGCTTCCGATTCCTAATTAAAATTAAACATAATGACATCTTGGATTATAGTTAAATATTTTCCAACTCCAAATTCTATCTCCATATATGTCGTCCAAAGTACTTAATATATTCCATCCCCCCTCGACTTCTCCTGTCCACTATTCTCCTCTCTTACCCAATTTTCAGCTTCAAATTTTCTCTCCCATGCCCACCATTCATTATCGTTTCATTCACTTCCGTCGCCAAATTTCTACCGACAACTTTTCTTTCTTCTAACTAGAAATCCTAGTCAATCCCTACATCGTTCGTCTTCTTCTTCATTTCATTCTCCTAGTTATTGCTCATACCTGCGTTTCAAGAACCTCCAGTACACCTATCTCTTGTCTTTTATCCGCAAAGAGAGGAGTTTTGGAACCATACAACGGCACGTTCTACATCAAAGGTCTTTTTTACCTATAATCAAGTTCCCTGTCATCAACTCACTCTTTGAAAATCCTTCCTTATCGAACGGATTCATTCCCCAGATATCCATACGAAACCATTTTCGTCTAATAAACTTCCAATGTATGCTCAACCTGCTCCAATTTTTTTCCCCTCTTATTTTGATGTTTACATAAGCCGTCTTATTTCTTTAGAATGTCATCGCCTATATTATGATATGATTTATGTTTATCCAATTACTTTCACACTGATTCTATAATTCTCTCAGCCATAAGTTGTAATCCTTTATTGTTAAACATTGGCATTTGAAACGCGTTGTGTAAAGATTCGTTCTATATGCCATATATATTTCACATGGATTGCGTTGTATGTTCTTTGCAACCTCACAATCTCAAATATTAATTTAGGACGCATAAATATGCTGAACGGATATACGTAAATGATAGCCATAGTTATTAATACATTATCACAAATAAGTCAGTCTCTACCCCATTAAAACAGTTACCTAACATTAAGTAGATTTTTTCTGCCTACGACCGTGAAAAACCGTTTTAATGCTATCACTTATATACTTAACAAGTGCATTGAGGCAACAGTACGTGAACAGTACGCATGAACATATATGTGTGAGTAACGTACCAGGTCTACGCATCACCTACGTAGACCATGGAACCACTTGTAGCTCAGAGTAATGTAGAATGTCTACTTAATGGATCGTAGAATTTATGTTGCTGCTGCGTAAAGTTCTATTAGGGTAAACGTCTGTCACCTGGATTGAAAGCCGAAAGAAAGGAGTGCCTCGTTCGAGGTTTATGGCATATTTCTTTCTCTGGCACAATTCACGCGGGCGGTTTTTTGAAATTTCATTCCCAAAATGTGGCGAGCCATGGATATGACGCAAGGCGGAAGCTTTTCCTTTAGGTAAGCAACAGTATTTTAATGGGCGTGTTTCCTCTCATGTCAGCGTGTCATTCGAGCAAGCCTGTCCCTTGAGGTGAAAAAAACACAAACATTTGGGTGGTTGCCAAGGTATCTGATAATGCTGCGCGACTTTGAAACTCGATTGAAGATGACAGACTCCTCCATGTACTTTTTTACATAGGTACTCTTATTTCCATTCATTAGTGTAAGTCTGTTCGAGAGGTGTAATAAATCATCATCGTATTATTTTTAGCACCGTTATGTGTACTGTGCTATTTTGATCTCTCAATTGGTGAATGATATGTTTTTATTATTTTGTACCTTTTGTAAAAGGGGTAACCCCCCATTCCGTTGCGCCATTAAAGTGCTTCTTTGGGTGAGTTGATATCCTTGTGTGAATTTAATTTAGAATGTGACGATCTCACTTAAAAGTTCAAGGTTTACAGTCTAAAATGAAATTCAAGACTGCATTATTCTGCATTGCTTTTGTTAAGTGAAGATTTCTCAGTACCTACTTCTATTCAATAAAAATTATAGCGACTAAAGTTATTGTTACAGATATTGTTCACTTGTTCACTTA
Organism: Calopteryx splendens; assembly: GCA_002093875.1. Lineage (NCBI taxonomy): Eukaryota > Metazoa > Arthropoda > Insecta > Odonata > Calopterygidae > Calopteryx > Calopteryx splendens. The sequence continues at coordinate 452,971 of LYUA01000984.1, read as the reverse complement.
TTCAAGCATTACGTTATTTTAAAATTGACACAGTGGCTCATTTAAAAGAAAAAATACTAAACCATGACTTGAATAACCTGCAAAAGCATAGTGTCGCATCATCAACATTATTAAAGATTGTTTTCTCTCCTATTTGACGCTAAGTGAAGGCTCTCCTATTTGGCTAAGGGTGACACTGCATTGCTTTCACATGGTTGTCAAGTGAGCTATCTTCAAATAATCCGTTCAATAGTCGTACTTTATTACTGGCTGTTTAAATCTGAAAGATACATGGATACAGGCTCATGTTTACTCTTCTTAATTTTATATTTATTTTCTTACGCCTACATATATTCTGGCGTTTTAACTTTTAAAACAATTTGGCAATGCTTAAAGTACTGAGTTAATGTTCTTGAGGTGCTTGAGTAAGAACTTAAACCCTTTTTCTTATGGTTGGTTTATTTGGAGTGCTTTCTCAGCTGAACGAGAATTCATGAGGACGTTCATCATATTATGTAGACATGCCACTGCGGTAGTAAAACAAAACACCAGCATTAGAAAAGTATACGTATTGGAAAAATTCCCGATTGCAACTACATATGGATTTTTAAGGCTACATTTACTGTATAAATTTGGTTGAAAGTATGATTGACTATTGCTTTAGGGAGAAACATGCCTTTATCATTAAATTACTAATATTTTGAATTTTAATTTTGTTTTCCGAGGGTCGCAATGCGGCAATTTTTTTATCTTTGATGAAATTAACAGTACTCAACTGTTTTGTACCTAATAGGGGAATGAATGATGTATTGCTTTATTGATATAATTAGTACAAGTTGTTAGAGCTAACACCATTTAGAGTTACATTCTGTTCCAAACCACTTGAAAATGATGTGGTGTTTTATAAATCTTTGTCTACAACATATATTTCATACTTAAAGCATGACTTGCCTTATATACAATCGATTTTTTTTTAATCCATGCATGCACACTCCTTAAGCTTGAATACTATTTTCACATACAATAAATAAGGGTGGAAGCAACTATTTGGGTCTGCTACGATCTGCCATTCTGTTATATATTACTTATAAATCGTAATTATCTGGACTCTTAATCATCTACTGTTGTAGCTATTGTTTTGTAAGCGGGAGATAAATTGATCGAAACCGGAGGATTTTTTTTAGATTTACTGTTTTTCCGTTAATGTTATATGCTATACTAAACCATTCCCACATGAGCCATTATTTCGTGAAACGGTTACTGAAAGTTATTAGGCATGGTGTCTATTTTAACAGCATTATATAGAAACGGCTTTAAAGAACAACGTGATTAAACTAACTTAAATCACTTGTTTTCTAATACCTACCCTCCACCTACTTCAGTGAATTCACTAATGGTTTATTACCTTGTTGATGTGTGGTAGGCTAAAGAGTAGAGCGTTCGGATACTGACCGGTATGGCCCATATTTAATTCTATATGGCTTGCGGTTCTCATTGCATCACTCAAGTTGTTTGATTTCGTACCATACCTTCCTTGGTAACTGCGGGTGGCAGAGGGAAAGGAACAGGCCACCCTTCCCTGATGTGGAAATTCCATAAGCCGCAGGGCTTAGTAGTACGATGTATCCTCTCCCATCAAACGTTAATCAATAGTTTGTGTGATGCACTCCAACCCATCAAACAACCCTTAGGGTTCATTGCTATGATGGGATGGTGGTTATTACCTTAAGCCTCCTCGGCTTGAGACTAGAATTCATTGGAACACTAGTCTAAACATATGTTTATATTTTCCTTATTTACCTATTTATTTTTTAAATTACAAAGTCTTTCTTCCAAATGTTTTTTAATAATGGTTTATTTACTTTAATAATTTAGAATAAACCTACAATCTTCATCGCGAAAAGGAGCTTTTCCTTGTTAATTAATGTGCCAAAGGTTTGTTTTACTTATTGACGCATTAAATATTTTCGTACTCAAGCTATTTTATCTGGGTATTCCCTCTCTTAAAGTGAATGCTGGAATTGTGAATTCAGAGTGCGCAGACATTGAAATATCGTCTATATGACAAGAGATGATTAATTAATCAATTTGAAGAAACATATTTAAACGAGCTTGAAATTGATCATAAATTTTATATTCTCCTCTGCAAGATAAAGATTTTAATTTATATGCAGTTTTGAATTAAAATTTTCGCGTCTTCTGATCAGATACGCTGTGCATTGTTCGAATTGGGACAACAGAAGCCTTATTTTCGGTCCTTTATCGACTCTTATTCCGGTTCTTTTTGCTTTTTCAAAAACCCTGATAGCAATTTTGTGGATTGATTGTAAAAAAAAGCTTAGTATACACTTCATGCTTTTAGCAATCGTAGAAAATATTTCATGGCAACAAAAAATCGTAATCGATAACGTGCCGGTATATGTTTCAATTACCGTGTGATTAAAAGACACATTTAGTTTATTGCAATTTGTCGTGAAAATGTGGATCAGCGGCTATAAAAAGATCTGATTGAGGGTGCTAATGGTTTTGCTTCTGAATATACTTTGCTTCAATGTTACTTGTGACTTTTGAAAACATCTTTTGCCCAAATCTCGGGATTAGGTCTATGCATACACATTTTGCTGACACTACATATCCGCCAACTTCCCCTAAAGCAGTTGTTTACTTTTAATCACAAAAAACTCAGTTTCTCGATCATGAAATGCTTTGGTTTACGTTATTAAGTAAATCCGAAGTATTACGAAAGTTTTAAAGGAGATAATACTCTCTCAAACGTGACATTTCTAATCATGTAATGTTTCTCACTTTTCGGCTTTGGGTCTGAATTCATTAAAATGGGAGGATGGTTTCTTGGTTGAGTTTCATCTTTCTAGTTGATTTACGATAGCCTTTATTGACACATTATTGATAAATAACTCTTTGCCGATCAGTCGTTAAATCGGTTCAAAATTCGTATGAAAAGTGCGCCTGTGAAATGATCATTCTTTGTATCCGAGAAGTCGTAGGATTGGAATGAGATTCAGTCTTTCAAATTCTCTCTTCGATGTCCTTTTCCCTAATTTGTCGGGGGCTGGCTAAGAAATGTACTGTCAAATTTCACGAGTTCCGATCGGAATGATTCTTATGACACCTGCTCATCTTGGAATATAACCTAAGCGATCCCAACCATAGGGTCTTTCCAAAATTCAACTTGTCATTTCCACAGCAAAGATTTTTCAAAAATACTGGCCGCTCTTATCTCATAGAGGCCACTTTTTACTCGGCCGTAAAATGAAATATCCCCCTTGGAACCGATGGTTGTACTTCCTCAAAATGCTCGATTCGAATGGAATGAACGATATTCTGCAAGCCCACTAGACACATGAAAGCAAAAGAAATATTAATTTATTGCAACTCAACATAAGGTACACATTTGTCAGTAGTGAAGGCCATCATAGTCATGGCATTTTTTTCTTCTGGAGAGGAGGAAACACTGATATTATCACATTATTAAATTTCTCACCACGATGATACAATATTTTATTAGAGAATGGTAATTTACTATGAGTTATTATTTAGACCACATACCTAAGTTTTAATAACAGCATTAAAATTCAGCTATCTATGGCTTACTGCATCATTTAATCTAATCTTATTATCACGCAGGGTGGTTAAGGCTAGTATATAATTCTACTTGAGGCATATAAGAGTAAGCAAATAAATATAAGGCCTAAGCATGGGAAATAAGCTCCAGTGACCGTAAATTTGCTTACTACTAGTGCTAAATGTACTTCATGCAAAGATTCACTCAGTCCTGTGTAGTAAATAACCCAAGGAAAGTATCCCATACGCGAGATCAAATCACGTAGAAAGCAATCACACAGAGGATTTACCCACGGACTCACCCTCAAATACCTATGGTTATTTGCCGGAAAGTCAATGTCATCCCATTGGCAAAAGCACACCTCACTCTCTCCTTTAATTGTTTCCGTAAAGGGGCATTCCATTGGGTCCACCCGATGCTGGAACCCACCATTAGCTCGCAAGCATACAAAAGTGGTTAGCGAGAAGCAGTTTCCAGCGATCGACTCAGAGGAGCACAAGAACACAATGGGAGGAACACGTAGGCATACTATCAAACACACATATTTCCTTAATAAAGTTTACTGGGAAGTGAAATCTAATGTCTGGTACCACTTTGACAAAACCTAACTTGTAAACAAAAAACAAAAATTGTAAAATAGAAGCCAAAAAGAAAGGCCATTTCCTGGAAAATTTCAATGACCGCAGAATCGCTCTAAATGCGAAATGGAATTTCGCGCTACAAAATAATTTTTTGTGGTGTTAAGTACTATTATATTTATATATATATATAATATATTTTGGAGACTTGCGAGGGTTTTTTTTGGTGGATTTGACGCTTAAGCCTGCTGCCTTAAACCCTAATGAAAATTTAATTCTATATACATGTTGTATTTTTTCGTTACATTCATGTACTTTATTACTTTTTCAATCGTCTCCCTAAATCGTCTTTTCCGCTCGGCATTTATGTACACAAAACGACTCTCGTGTAACCAATTTACCACATAAAAAATCTCCAAACAATTGCTCCTCTTTTGTATGGTGATATTAACCAGTATAATAATTTTATTTGGTTTTGGCAAGCGACTTGTAATTTATCCATCACGTGATTAATGCTCTTAGTCTTCAAGTGCATATACTCTCCGATTCAACCCACCCATTAATGGCCGCTAGTCACGCTCGTGCAAAACTCCCTTCTCTTCCATGTACTTTCACTTGTGAAAATAATATGTACATTTGTTAGCATTATACATTTCTTCAACTAAGATCGTCCTGTATTAAGTCCACTCTGTCTTTTCCGGGTTCTATGCTCTGGGCATATCGGAATCGAACATTTATAAAAAAAAATGTTATAGCACGGAAAAATGTTCCGGAAGTTAGTCTTTTGGGAATGTTTCCGGACGTCGGACAGTGCCCTACTTGCCTATAGATTCCCTAGATAATCTGCAAAGGGTTTATAGTCCGCGTATAAATTGCAAGGCGTAAGGGAACGAGCCGGTGTGTCGGCGTGGCTCTGGCAGCAGTTTAACCATCGATCGGGTCTTGGATAAGCGTAACCTTTTGTGTTACGTAACAGCAGCGGCGCGGTGAAGGGTATGATGAACGTGGGCCACTGTACACCAGCAAAGAATAGTGCTTCTGAAACTGCATTTTGACCTGCCTCCTCTGTCTTGCAAGTTGAGGGGAATTACGAAAAATCATAAAGCATATACTATTCAGATAAAAATTTCCGAACTAAGTCGAATCTTTACAAAGCAATTCTAAGGGATCAAATGCCTCTTTTTTAAACCAATTTACTTTTTGTATAAATTATATTACATACTTTACGATTATTATACTTATTTTATTTATGGCCTTGAATTAATACAATAATGAATTAAATTACTTGATCGTTAAATATTAAACTATTCATATATTGGTAAAAATAAGTTTATTTGATCATTTCATAGCTCAACTGGAAACTTTTCTTTCAGAAAACATCCAGTTGACATTAATCCGTTGTCGTGTATCCCGTAAATTAAGCTTGGTTTGAAAGGTACTGCTTTATTGCTGGGGTAAAAGAATGGATTTTCTGGAGGATTTTGAGAAATAGTTAGACTGAGAGAAACTCGTGGATTTTAACTTTTGCAAGTTTTGTTTGGCAACTTTGATTAGTATATTTTTTGCTATAAGAGATGGGATGAGTTGAGGAATTAAAATGAGTTTATGGAATAATTGAAATATTTCCGGATGGCCTTTTGCCGAAGTTATTTTTCTATCTTATTCTGCAGTCTCTCCTCAATCTTGATCCTTCTTTGCAAATGTTATTAACAGGGTAAAGTAGTCTTTAAATGTTTTCAAACCAAAATAGCCAAAATTAGCGTAGATCAACAACCCAGCATTAAGCAAGTATCTTGCACTGTGCCTCATGCAATTTCCCCGACAGAAAATAAAGAACGAAATACAAACGAAATACTTAGGTAATAACTGTTTAATCAAAAACTAACGGGTAAAAAATTATCTCATTTACTATATCCTTTGTTTTAACTTTTCAACTCGCAGAAAAGCTAGAAATTTGCATTTTTGCTATTCTTTCGGGTCTTTAGCGATATATGAATGTTATTACTCCTCGTTTGGCAAATGGAAACAAGTAGTCAGATAACTTAATAATCGGAGAAATACTGTTCATTACAACTTTGTGCCTCGCTAAGTATGAATTAATCATAATTCACAGTGGTAATTTTATTTTTATTTATTACATTATGAGCGTAATATTTTCCGATCGATCATTTTATCGTGCACAGTAAAATAAATTTCGTGTCATACATTTCTGCCCGAGAACTGGGCGTTTCCTACAATATGAACTGATAAAAATCAACCTTTTAAATGGTGGTCCTAGATCATTGGTCCTCTTTCACTTCAAATAAGAACGTTCATTTGCATCTCCTTTAATATTACGAGGGTCGTTCAATAAGTCCTTAGAAGAAAGTGGAAAAAACACTTTCCCAACTTGAAGAAATGGCTTGCCAGGCAAAGGTTTACGTCTAACGAGGAAGTCATCGCCCAAACCAATGCCTATTTNAAAGGTTTACGTCTAACGAGGAAGTCATCGCCCAAACCAATGCCTATTTTGAAGAGATTCCGAAATCCTACTTTTTGGACGGCTTAAAAAATTTGAAAAAAAGCTTAGAAAAATGTATGGAGCTTTAAGGAGAATATGTTGAAAAATAAAAAAAAACTACCCAAAAAAAGTGTATTTTCTACTTTTTTCTAAGGACTTATTGAACGACCCTCGTACAAGCGAGGTTAATATTTCATGATAAAAGTATTAATTATTGAGGTATAAACATCGATGGTAATGTATATTGATTTATTATGGGGAGAATTATTCCTAACGATCATAATGGTCGTGTATTTAGTCTTGTGGATTTGGTTAGCTTGCTTGTATATCAACTTCCCACTCTTTAAGCAACTAAAATTAATGAATCACATGTATCTAACGCCAGGTATGTTTTGATAAAATGATAACATCTTTGGGCTTTTTCATGTGCTTTTTATCTCAGTCTTCCGTAAATATTTTGTAAACGGATTTTAAATCATTCAATTAAGAATCATCTCACGGAATCCGTAAAAAAACCGTGGATATTAATTTCATAACTAACCGTACAACGTTCACCTGGCACCCCGGAGGACTATAATATTCCCAGTGGTCGTCGATTTGCGCTCGTATTATTCAGACATTTTATTTTGTTGACACACTGAAAATGAATTCACAAATAACTGTCACGATAACATGCAGAAAATTATTCTATCTCACTAATTCTCTGTAATTTTATTCTCATCTGGTCAAATTTCCACCGTATTTTTCTCTCTCGGCTCTCTGATATCGAGATTATACATTTGAATGCGTGAATGTTAATTCGCTACATTGTCAAATGGGGATGCAATGAATATATTTGGTAATTGCGTACATGTTTTCATTCCTTTCTCATTTGTTGTTTTGTACAGCCCTTTGAAAATTTACATAACTATTGTTGGTGGTAGTCGGCATTCCATGGATTGGCCTCCTTCCAATGCCTATACTTCCGTGGCTCCTTCTCTTGGTTGCCAGCTCTTCATTATAAGGGTCTTCTCTTTAACTACTCTCTCCTTGAATTTACCGCCAAGTGCATTACGTTCTTAATCCATGTTACGTAACTATTCTGTGAGCTATTTTGATAGAAAGTTCCTACCGATTGCCCTTTCCCTTAACAGCGTTCCGCATATTAGGTGCTATCCTCACTTCCTGGACCTAATTCGTCTAATCAATCACTAATCCTAACCATCAAACAATTACTAATCCTTTATCAATTACTCTATCCTTTATCCCTTTCTCGTATCTTATCCGCGGGTGAAAATTGAATTCTTATGCATCTGCCATCTTACGTCGATATTTCGCTTTTGAAGTGGATTTCACTCCATATTGCGTGGGCATTGTCATAAGGTTATATTATCCAAGCTTAGACGCATATTAGTACGTAATAATGAACTTCTAACCTAATCAAATATGTGGAAATAGGTAGGCCACTTAGTTCCTCTTTTATTTTTTTATTTCTTTTCCAGGCCCTATGAGTAATATCTTGGTTGTAATGCATATAAAAAACTTTTCTTCCTCATTTCGTGTTTTAGACTTAAATTTTGATTCATTTTTTTCTTAATTCGGGTCTGCGTCTGTAATTCTCAACCTTGGAAACTCATTCTATTTCCGTTTCCCTTGAATTTATTTCATTTCCGCCGATTGGGCCTACCTGAGCTGAGCTTTATTCGTTGTTAGATTATCAGTCGTTTTTCTCCATAGGATTCATTTATTCTTATGATATTTATGTTATACTATAATTTGTTTGTCTAAAGTTTTGTTGCTATGAGGGATTCAAAGGACTTCACTCAGGATCACTTTTGCACTCTTTATGTCTTATTTTGTTTTTAATTTGTTTGGCCTAAATGAGACGTTTTTTTTAATGCTTCGCTTGCTTTCACGCGTGGTAATTCATCACGCCATTTCGTGATGCCCGCTAAGCAGAGCCACATATTTCATCATATATAGTACCGTTAGGTTATCCTAAAATTCTTTCAGTGGGTAAAGATAAAACATAGGGAGAGCATACCTATGTGATCATGTCACGCCGCAATGACGGACGATCGTTCCATGTGTGTTGCTCACCATAGCGATTGACAGTTGCGTTCGAGTTGTTGCCAGAGATCACCGCGTAGCAAGCTCTAGGAGTTACGAGTGATGGACCGTCGCGTTGGACTCGTGAATTATGGCGCCTATATCATCGCGATCCGTCTTACGGGAAAAGGGGCAAATTTGCCTCCGTCCATCGCCTGTCCTAAAATTTCACGATCGTTATCCTGACCTGGAATATGTATATGGTCCTCGAGCCTCTATACACACACACACACACACACACACACACAAGGTTTAAGTCGTTACTTTTACGTATTCTTCGCTCGTTCCCACCTCATCTTTCTATGGAGACTATCCTCCCTCCTTGGATGGAAAACACCCGCGAGACACTTCACCCAAATGACGCTACCAAACCGCCTTGTAATCCCAAGAAGAATTCAAGCCGACTCGCTGAAAGTAATTTGGGAAGATCCTCAGGGATTTCCGATGTAGGCCATCACCAAAAGGTCCTGGGGACCGATGATCCCTTGGTACCCTTAATTGTTTTTTTAGAGTACCTACCTAATATAAAATATCCTAGTGGACTATCTCGTCAAACTTTTATGGAGTGAAACCGATGAAGAATTTTATGAAGCTTCTTGGAGATTTCAATTCACTCCATTATTTTTTCTCGAGTGCATTAAGGCTTGCCATTTTCAAGTTTCTCACGGAGTTACCCCTTTAACAAATTAAGCGATTGCTCAGATCAGGGCTGAACATCACACGGTCCGAAAGCTCACTTGCGATTTCATTTTCAGGTTACATCCCGCTCGAGTCTTTTTTGTCAATTCCTTCCTCATTCAACTCTCCATTTAAGCATACCTAGAATTGTCTAAGATGAGTAGTTGAAGTCTTAGATAAGTAGTTCGTGAGGATTAGGTTGGTGCTGTGGGCAGAGCATAGGCTTTTTACCCCGAGGGCCCCTGGTTCAATTCCAGGCGTGGTAGGGTTTTAGTGGTATTCACGATTGGGGTCCAAGTAGAGAGTATTCCATGAAATTACTCCATCCAACGCATGGGGTATTATAGGAATGATCCCACAGCGCCTTTAGTTATGAGACATCTAATTCCTCTCTACCCTTGTGTCTACTATTGGGTTTCTCTCCATTCCCTGAAAATTTTACCCCTACCTAACTACGCACCGATTCCTAATGGCGCATATTATCTCAGTGGTCGGAATTGTCACAGCTGACTTCTATATCTTCCAAGCTTGTTTCATATATTTACGATTTATTTATACCATTGGTACCATTTCATTTCATTTATATAAGGTGAAAAATTATCATCGGTGATAAAGTTGATAGATAACTTCTTAAATCTTTTTTAGATAGTAGTTTGAAACTGTCTATATCTAAATCGTGATAAATCTTCAAAAATATTTCAATATTTTAAGATCAATGATTTTATTTACCTATTTTGTAGAACTTCGTGGAGAGTACTAAGTGAGCACAAGCAAATTCAGTAAAAAATAAAAATATTATTGCATGCTGGTGAGTTTGAATTTTATGGCATTGATGGAGAACCATTTTGAGAAGCGGTGCATAGAAGACGGAAGAAGGGGAAAAGTTTGAGGCGCTCTAGCCACTTTATCCCCCACGGCATTTCGTAGTATCACAAGTCAAAAGCGACATAAAAAGT
>LYUA01000984.1:431025-442525 GCA_002093875.1 Calopteryx splendens | reverse complement strand
CCGCCACACGCCCTTGCGGCGGCTTGCGGGGTATCATGTAGATGTAGATTTAGATGTATCATTTCAGTTCGATTACCACTTTCTTGAGGAAAGCAAAATTGTGTGAATTAATTCCCTTTTGCCTGATTACATGAAATGGTTTACCGGATTCCGGTAGAAATATCATCTTCGCAAGGAAGCAATCTCTTTTTTTAATAATTAGTAAATCGTATTCGTAAAATCGTAAAACCTCTCATTGAACTCATGATTTAATTTTCGTGATAACAGTCGAGTTTTCGGTAAAAATCCGCATTTACAATTTGGACTGAGAGTAAAAACAAAGATTTTTTATATTCTTTACTTAAGCATTATTTTGGCTGTGCTGGGATATTGACGAAAGGGCATAAGGAAAAAAAAACAACGTAACAAGAACCATTGAGACGAAATAGCATTTCATCTGAATGGCGGCGCGCGGTTTTGAACGAATATAATGACCTTCTTGAAGACTTCCATTCACGCCAGCGACAACCGACCAAAATTCGGCCGCGACCTATCCTCGCTATAGAGCCGGGCAGTTGTAGCGTAGACTTCAGGCGCCGCTAGAATCGTTTGGTTATTAGGTCACTGGATGTGCAGGTCGGAGGGGTGGGGTGACCAAGGCGATAACCTGCTCTCGACGAATGGTGCCAACGAGTCCTCAGATGATATGCCATGTGTCAGGCGGTGGTGCATGGGGACGGTCCGCACGCTGCATCCGAATGATGATCGGGTCCCAACGATAAAGCAATCTCACACGTTTCCTGTGGCGGAATTTTACCGTTGGCGCGGAGGAGGAATTTCTCCGGCGCAGTTTAATTGCGGCGAAAATCCAATCACTTAAACCCTCAGTCGACGAACGTTAATCACGTGCCTTCCAAAGAAGAATCCGACTCCCGAAGAGGTCACGTGATCCTCGCTCCATCCCGACGGCGCGGGCCCAGTCGCCGTGGGAGGCGCCGGCCGCGGCGAGCGCCAGTCTCTCGCGAGGAGACGACGCGGCGTCGATCGTCCGTTGTCTCGTTCCTTTTCCACTCAGCGGGGGAGGCGGGGTGGGGGGTCGACGGGGCGTCATCAATCAAGGCACTCTTGAGAGATTGGGTTATGGACACTCCGGGTGAACCCCTTCCGCCGCCCCTCACTTCCCCCAGGCCACCCACGCCCCTAATACAGAAGTGATCGTCGCTAGCATAACGTTCTCGGTGTTCCTGGAAAGCTCATTTCATGTAAAAGTCTTCTCTTATCTACCCATATTCAGGCACTCCAGGGCATGATAATTTCTTTGCCATGTTGCATAACGCAACGTATATGGAGAATTCGTGCAAAAATGCAAAATTGCAACTTTATTGTGTGTTTAAAGCTTTAACGAAATTCAGAAGTAATTATTTTTTCTATTTTATTAAAAGCATATATAATCATTGATCTCTTTTCGTATCGTAAAACGGTTAGGACGAAGATTTCGGATATGCTTCTTATGCGATATCTAAATTAATAGTAGGATGACTCTGCCCTCTTACTCTGGTCAAATCATTTTCCGATGAACACGCCGAATTTTCCTTTTATTTATTTATTTCATCATTCAACGGATCAATCACTGAATACCTGTTGTGCTGTCTTCTTCAATACTGGCGAAAATTTACTAGTACTCAGTTATTTTACGCCACGAGACCATAAATACCTAACATTTTTTTCATTAACTAGGGATTTTACTGGTTTCTTAAGTTTGTTTAAATACGTGTTAGACATAGGTGCTCTTGTATTTGGGGTTGTCGTGACTCACTCCGTGAGAAGCTCACGAATAATTTTTCACAATCGTTTTGCTGGTTAAAATATCTAACAGTTACCAAAACTTCGTGGCCTCGATTCCACTCCCCTCTTCCAAAGGACGCTTTGATGTTCTATTGTTGTTTAGTTCACTCTAAGATTTAGTATTTTCAGCAGAAAATAAAAAGTAAAGAGTTTCTCAGCTATTTAATCGTAAAACTGGTTATAGTGTATAATTATCAAAGACTCGTACATTACCCTCCGAACGATATATATCCCAGCTGTATCATAGAGAAAGCAGCACTTCCTTATTTTACATCAGCGAACTCTATACACACTACTAATGTTAAACATTAATATCCCTCACGCTATAGTCTATCAAAATAATCTTAGAGAGCTCAAATGACCAGCCTGACGTAGCCAGGCGGGATAGCTCAACTCATTTTGGAAGACTTAAGAGACAAATATTTTTGTAAATACTAATTTTGAAAATTTGATTCCTATGTAATTTTTTTTCCTGTGCTACATAATTTTCTTTCTAGCAGTGAGGTTGGGAGTTACTAGATCATTAAACACTGTTCCTTAAAATCCAATGGGCGTATTATGTGATCTTGACTTTTTCAGGCATTGATATTAAAATATTTTCATTGAATTCATTATTTTTGATATTTTGCGTTTTATTCTATTTTCTTATTTTGTATTTTTTTATTGTTATTTTTCCACAGTCGTTTTTGGAAACTAAGCAGTTAAATAAAATCTTATTTAGAAGTATATTCGTTGCTGGTGAGTACAAATCTAGTTGCAGGGACATTTATTTTTATCAGAATATGCAATTAAACCTTTTGAGCTTATTATGACACATTCGTTGTGATTGTACTTATTTTACACTATAAATTAACTTAAAAAATATTTTTATTTTGGGCATCCTATATATTAATTCTATACCTACCTACAAGTGGGAAATATAAACGAGATCGCTCTGTAGAAACTACGATTCGTAAAGCGCACAGTAGGAAAGCATGGAGAGAAAAAAGTGAAAATACATGACATTACACGTTAATTAGGCCTCATAGAGAATATTTATTTTGCGTGAATGCAGAGAGCATTAAAAAAACCATCAAAGGACCAAACAAAGTACAGAAAGCGATCCGAATTGTTCAAAACTATAATGGCAGGGACCAGAGTGTCACGTAATTAATATGTAATTTGGGGTGGGAATTGCATACTAGAATACGATCGAAGTCTCAATCTTAGTTTAAATACATTAAAATGGTGCCAATCGTGTGACCTAATTACAGCATAGAGGACGTAATTTAACCCCCACACTACATCGATAGGTTGAATGATTATGATAAAATTAGAAAATTATCCTGTCAAACCGATAGATTCTAAAATTCGTTTTTTCGTCGCACGATTCACGACGACAACCCAAGGAGAGGAAAACTCTAAACAACCATGGGTATTTTGTGGATAAGATGCATGTATTCTCTTTTTTTCGCAACAGAAATAATAAGAAAAATTGCATTTTCCATTATATTCTGCAAAAACTTATTCTAGTTAGAAACATTAGTATATTTTTCGCCCTTCTTGGGGAAACGTTTTCATCCCAGAAGGCTATCTACCATGCATAAATGGGCACACCTTGGGTACAATCAATTTTACTACCCTGAAATGTAGTAATTCATTATATGAGAGTTTTTTCACCGATGAGTGGAAAGATGCAACGTTCTCACCATTACGTCTTTGAGAATGTTAATACTCAAAATGTTAACAAAATTTGATTCAACCATGGCACATTTAACGTAGAGAGTTGACTGGCATTTGCCTCCATCATGCAGACGCGGTGTTCCTTAGGGAGATGAGAGAAATGTAGGATTTCGCGCCGTTGTAGGATGCACCCGAGTACTTAGGACGGTCTTCGGCAGCCGGCCTTCATGCTTGACATAGGTATTTCGAGGACACTCGTGAACGAAATAGATAGGTTACCAAGCATTAGCATGTATCGTCCTCCTCTAGGAGATTTGGCAGAATACGTTTGAAAATAATGTCAATGTAAGGCCTAAGGTAGGAGATGCAGTTTTCGGGTGCTGGTGGCCAAACCCAAATTAAGCCGCGAGTAACGTGCAAATTAATAAGCATTTATAGATTGTAAGAAAATAAATTTGGTAGATTTCAGGAAAATTCAGTACAATTCTGCATGAGCATCTTTCGTCGAGTGAGGAAGTTCAAATTAATAATTTATTTTCCGTCATGTTTCCATCATAACTTTGGAGGTGACGGGACCAATTGTTCTGCATGGAGAACAGCTCCACACTTTTCGCCTTGTCCCGCCTCTAAATGGAACTTCTTTCCTTTTAATTCTGTTTCATGTGGCGGAAATTTCATTTAGGTGCAGTGTAAAAGACAACTTTGGCCAAGCGGCCGCGGTCCTATTCCTTTCGGGTTTTTTTTATTCAGTAGTCGGATCCATTCCAAGTTGGAGGCAAAAACTCTTTCAATAATTCAATCTCGCTCGCAAATTCCCATTGTTGCTCACTGATAAATGCTTCAGTACCTATATCTCCTCAGTAGAACAAGGAACTTTGAATTCCATTTTTCTGCGTTCAAATGGCTTAATAAGAGATTCGCTTTTGCCTCACTGTAATTTTGTATGCAGGAGACCACACGGAGAAAAATGTATCCTGTGAGTTTTGAAAACTCTCGTGTGACTGTAAGAGTAGTTTCACCAGAGTAAAATATGCCTACTACGTGAATAATGAGTGCGATGATAAAGATGGTTACGGTATCCTCAGTGTCGTGGCGTATCAAACCTCGACTAGATAACACTTCCATGGAATTCTGGCTGAGAAGTGAAGGCCAGTCGTTAAAAGTGTGGTGCTCCCTATTTTTTATGCCCGTTCTATCTTCGAAATGTCTGAAAAAGAACGATTTTTCCCCACCTCCCTTCACGTTCAAATCTGGTCCTATTCCGTGAGTCTGTTATTTTATTTGGTCCGACTTCTTTCCCGGAATTTCTCTCCACGCCTTCTCGACGGGTTTATCGATGCCCCGGGAAATTCCCCCTCTGTCACATACAAATGGCGGTCATTACTCAACTATTTCCCGGGCATCGCGACTAGTTTTCCTCCAGCGCAAATTTATCCCCCGATGCGTTAACAGCGTGGTACGTGCTCCTCTAAGAGACGCCTCATCCTCTCTATCCACTTCGGATTTCCCCCCGGCAGCTCCAATTAATGCCCAAAAGCCTCTGCCAAGCGTATATTTTTGTATGTTCCTAAAAGATCAGCGTGGAATATAAACACAGAACCTCTTTATTGGAATTATTTTAAAGGAATTTCCTCAAAATAATTGATATTAAAAACCGAATTACTTCATTGTAAATCATCCATTTTAAATTAATATATTATGTTTGTAAATTCATCAATAAAAAAATAACGGGAAAATCATATAAAGTTCTTGCGTTATATTAAACTATATTAGCTGCAGATAATATTCAATGAGATGATAACTCAAAAATTCCCATGTTAAATATATACATATACGGATAAAATAAAATGTGAACATTTTGTGGAATATTATGGTTATAAATTAAATGAATTCCTTGGGAACCTAAATGTTGCTGGAGGAATTTGTTTCATTTTTGGTAATAATTCGTAGTTGAAAAGTTAGATCTTCCTTTATCAACCAGCATTGTGCGATGTTTACGGAAACCCGAGTTTTATTCGCCAAAAAAATTCCAATAAGAATTATTGTTATTATATTTATTTTTATACACACATGCTAATTTTATTTCTTTTTATTCTTTTTAATTCATAATGGAATATTCTGATGATATTATTTCATTTTTAAGTGTTTGTCCTTAATTTCATTTACTAAGGCAGCGTCTATCAGTATATTTTTCCCGACTCATTCTACTTACAGAAATTTAAATCTATTGAAATAGCTATTTATGCAGATTGATCGTAAATAGAACGGATAAGTACCCGTCAATAGTCTAAAACGTACCTAGCTACCCCTTGAATGGGCAGTGTGAGCCGGAATACCTAACATAGATTTTGAACGTATTTATTTTTATGTATTTGTGTAATTTAGGCGTAAATAAATTGACATGTAAGATCAAATTTATAACGTCAGTTAAAAACATTACTTATATTTTTATAAGTGGCTTGATTGTGTAGCTGTAGATTGTGTGGCTGTATTTATCGTGAAAAGAACCAGGTAAATACCTTCTCTGAATGAATACTCTCCATGAAAGTTGACTTTATGTTCAGTAATGCACGTGCTCAGAGATACTTAAATTCTGTCCTTTTTTATTCGTTTGGGAGTGTTTCCCATTCGCTTAGCTATAAATGTATGCCGACAAAAAATTTGTTTAGATTTAAAATTGGTATCAAATTATTTTTCAAGTGTTCATATTGAATAGATACAAGTTTGATAAATTCAACTACATACAGTTTTCCAGAAAAATAATCGAAAATGTTTATATTGAAACAAACAGAAACCGAGATGTAGACTTCTAGTCATTGAAAGGATAATATTTGGAAAATTCGAAGAAATATATATATTTTCTGTGAATGGATGTGATGTCTATTCAGGAGGTGACTACACAACAATAGGCAAATCGCATTGAGCGACTATATAAAAGGCTTGGGTGGTAAACTTTTTCATGATATATTCCCACTCGTACGAGTTTACCATCGGACTCGGGGAAGTTCAATCATTGGATAGAGTACCCATCATAGCAGTTTTAATCGAAATGAAGTCGATTATTTTAGCTAAGTACTCGGATCGCACCAGTTATCACGCACGTCTCATGGTTCGAGTATCACTTACCACGTGGCGATAATCCTGATAACAGTTTCCAACGTTTAGACACCATACTCTTTCATTGCAGAGTCCATCTGGCATTAATATATTTAATAGATATCGATTGCTGTAGTTGAACACCTATGTCCATATAGACCTTCAGAGCAGAGGTGCAATATTATCCGATGAAGGTAAATCGGTTGACAAACGACTCATTTTTCTGGATCCCCGTGGATTATTTTATTGGGGAACATAGGTGATGAAATAAACATCATGATTTCTTCCTCTTCATCGCTAAGAACACTTAATATAGATGGAAATTCTTCAAATATGGACATTCATACATTAGCTTTTTGCTCTTTATTTTAATATTTTGGTCCTTCTGTCAACCTCCACTGAAGGAATACTCTTTTTTATCAAAACCAGAAACTTAGTGAAATCAGCCGATAACATGCTTCGACTTAGTTCTTACCTAAGGAAATATTTGGCCTTACTATTTCACACTGTATATTTAATTTTCTTGTAGGATTGAATAAACTGTAATAGTGTTAACAATGAAATTGTTACCTTTTTGTTATCTCGGCGTTTATCTTCGTAGTATTTCCAGTTGCTTTTGCTAAAATGCATCTTGGGAAATTTTAAGGTTAAAACGATATAAGTGAATTATTTTTTAGCTCTAAGGCTTTAAGTTAGTTAATGGATAAATGGAGAAAACCCCAAAGGCCGTAATAAAATAGACACTAATCGTAGAAAACAAGGATTGCGAAATGATTTGCGGGGAACTAAATCCGGATCCAGGGGTCAACTAACGCATAAACCATCCACTCGGAAAATATCCAGCAAAACCACCACCAGTGGTTGTTTACGGGAGTTTACTCCCGCGCCAGTGACAACCAAAGATTACTCATATCTCACCCACTCATGTTACTTAACCTGGGTTTAAGGGGACCCCGTGCGGAAACAACTAGTAGATCACATTCTCACGTGCGTCGTGTAATTAATCCACTCCAGATTACAAGCAAGGGCTCAAACACACGAGAGTGGTCCTTTTCAGGGTCTTCAGGTGGAGACCGTAAATGAGCGCTCAATGCACAAGTGCAAGAAGTGGTTTTCTGGGTACTCAGTTCCGTACGTGGAATGAATTCACATTCACACACACTCTCTCACTCTTTTTTTTTAGGAAGATTTAATACTTAAAGGCGTTCCCATTAATAAAAAGCAACTTCGGGAATACAGGTGTAGACAATATTACGGCCATTGGAGTTTTTTTAATGTATTAACTCTATAACTACAGGATGAAATAGTATAAAAATTATTAATGCTTTTAATTTTGTTATAATTTTGTGCGTGTAGACTATTACTCTTAACCAAAGTTTAATGGCATACATTTAAAAGAAAAATGAGCTCTGGCGAGGAAAAAAAAATTGGGAGCATAACAATGTTTATAATCAATATTTTAAAATCGCATTGCAGTATTACCTAGTTTTATCAAAAACACAAGAACATTTCATACATGTTATATGATCAGAGTGTACACTCGTTACAGTTTTAATCTTCATTGCATTTTCGTCATGGAAGTCATGGTAAATGCTTAGCGGTGAAATAATTTCAGTATAAAGTTTTTCAAAAACTGGTTTACGAAATTGTTAACTCATTCTATATATTCTCGAAGGGTGTGAAATAGTCCATTACTACTATATATATAATCCATCCATTTTTTGATCCTCATTATCTCTTAGACGGTTGCACGTGCAACATACAAATGCGATTACTTAACTCATCAATAAAATCAAAGGAGTTGGACTGTCTGAAGGCATTTAAAAATGACTCTGTTGCTCTTTGTTTTCTTATGTTGAATATTAAAAAATGAAGGTAGTTCTTTGCTTATTTGCTATATTAATCAAAATCATAGTTCCTTCAACCGTTTTCAATTATCAGTTCGTCGTTCGTGATGACCTAAGGCTCTCTGAACAAGGATCCAATTAGCCTCCTTTCCACTTTTGCTGAGCCTTCCATCTTGCCTGACAGCCCGTTGGAGAGTAAAGATTCGGGGATAGCAGTGTTATGTGTTAATTTCCAGAGAGGCCGTAAACCCTTCCTCACAACTTATCTGGGGTATCGACGAAAGGTCGAGAGTTAACCCCCCGCCTCAACAAAAAAAAGTTGCTGGTCAGCATGCAAGGTATACATCGGACAATTACTGAAATCACTCGTGGAGAGAGGTTCTCGTGCACAGCTACTCTTTCGTTGGATGTTTAGTAGGCACTTCTCCTAGTGGATGAGGCTTCGTAATGTTTGAGAGGGCGTCCATAATGCCCGAGTTGTCGGCAGTCAACCATTCACGCGAAGGGGTCCTGTGGGGTGTGACCCACATTTTCAGCCAGCTACTCCCGCTACTTACAGTCCACCCTCTACCACCCTGCCAATACTCCCCTTGCCCTAAACCCTTGCTACAATCGCGTGGTCTCCCGAAGGGGAAAACAGGCTGGGGAAGGGAAAGCGTTCTCCTCCTGTTGTGCTTCCCCAGTTAATTGATGGTTGGTTTTTCGAAAGGAACACTCAACAATACAAAATAATTTTCGTCAGATTTTGGTCAAACTATACCTTAGGTTAATTAATATTTCAACTTCATTGCTGAAAATCAGTCCAAAGACTCGTAAAGATAGTAGGTAATATGGTTTATCATCAATATATCTCAAGTATGAGCCTTTATGCGCCCGTGATCTGCAATCTAATCTTTGATCTTCCTATTATCGTATGGTCTCATTTTTCTCTATGATAACCATTTCTTTCTCCCATACATTCTTCGCCCATATTGAGGTAAAGGTATTTTTTTTTAATTTCAGTTATCCGTTTTTCTGTCATTTTTAAGCGATTAACTGCACATTATTAAGTTAAAATTTATCTACGATTTTATAAAATCTAATCATTAGGTTGATGCATTTAAGCCACACATTGGGAGTCAGGTGGCGGGGCGTCATGGAATAAAGCGAGGTTTGACAGCGAGGAGAAAGCAGTTAGGTCTCGCAAAATGTGAGCGAGTGATTATGTACCTGCAATTTGGCATAGTGTTACTCTTAATTACAGTCCATGGTCAATATTGATATTTCAAACCGAATAATTAATGGTTGATAATATATAAATTTATAGTTAACTGTTTCTTTATGAGAAGGATTTTCATCAAGGCAATTATTGGGTGAGGGAAGAAAATGTGGCATTTTGATTGGGCGATGCTGGTACTGGGAAGTAGTTTTAAATGAAATGGTGGCCCATGAAAACATTCTTATAATTTTATGAAAGTGAACTGTAATTATTGCACAGGTTTTCCAAGGAAAAAAGCACCGTGGGACACAGTTTTCTGCAAAATAACGGTGTTGCAATTGAGGAAGCATTTTTTAAATCAAAGTCTAAACTCTGTTTACAACCATAAATTCACATTCCCCTGTCGAAAGATACATTCGGTGAATGTAATCAGTCACGGGTGTCAATGCATGCGCAATTATCCTCCAAATCGTCCCGAATATTGTCTTATTGCCTCTTAAGTTCTGACTCATTGTCTGCTCCCCTATCTCTAGCCTCTCATGACTCTTATTTCTCCGCTTTAAATTTTCCATCACACGCTTGAACTTTTTCATTCTGGGTCTCCCTTTGTGATTCTCTCCGTTCACCTATTCACCTAAACTCAGATAGCTACTGTGTCATAAAATGTGACTGGTAGCAAACTCTATTTCGTCTCCATTTCATTGTTTTTCCAAAGTCTTTTATCATCTCCTAGCAAATTTTTGTTATGTTGTATATTTTGTTAAATTGTACCTTTATGTAAGCTTTGTTGATTTTTTTAAATTTCGGGGATAATGTTTTGTCCTGTAGGTTATCTTTTGTTTAACAGTACTTTTGTTTTAATAAATATATTAACTTCGACGATTCAACGCTTTGTAAAGTCAGTGGGTTTAGGTGAATGAATGGGAGTGATTTATGAGGGATTCTTCGGAGTGTCAGAGGGCGGTGCTCCTCGCATACTCCCTCCCCCCAAACGCACTAGATCTCTCTTCCTCTGCTCCAAGTATACCGCGATAACTCTGGTCTCAATCTTGTCCCAATTTTATATTACTATATATTATTATATCAATAAGCTTTACACGGTACCACAGCTCCCACCACAGTAATCAACTTGATGGTTTGTTATGATAGGTTAGGACAGAACTCGCTTCGTAAGACGCGTGAATACAGTAAGGAATGGAAGCCAGTTCATTACTCTCTACGATTTCTCACGAAGTACCGGTTATCAGAAAATTCTGCCTCCCTGGTTTTCCAGCGGCATAACCAAGGATTCTGTATTGCACTGTAATTTCATTTTTTTACGTAATGTAGGTATCCTACTAGGTATCCCTTTCGAGTATGTTGATAATACCGTTTCTAAGCCGGATTTTACCGACATAAACGAATATGGGGAGCTGTGAGACATAAAAAACGTTTTTCCTTTTCACGATAAAATTAATACTTTGGGCCACCACGGCAATGAGCCTTATTTTCCGCACGAGAATTCCGAATAACTCACCTCAAACCGGTTGAACCAGATTTTAGCATTTTTACTTTTCTGAAGTTTGGTAGGTACGCAAAGGCTACTATTGCCTGCGTGTTGGCTAACATTTGTGCGTGTCCGTACTCCACTATCTCTGCAACGTCCTCGGGTGAGTAGTGGGGGACTATCAGTCACGCGAGACGCAAAGGTACGCCATTCCCTCTTCTGCTGTTTTATGAAGTTTCTCTTTTATTCAATATGCGACGTTAGAGAGGGCATGCTTATAATTTGCATAACGGAAGCGGAGAGAGGGAAAAGTGGAAGAAGGCAAGGTGAGAAATGGAAACGGGAATAGCATTTTATGGCCGGTGTGTAAGTGGAGAGAGAGAGAGG
>LYUA01000984.1:266363-304682 GCA_002093875.1 Calopteryx splendens | reverse complement strand
TTTTCGCTCCCCGGGCCGGGTACCCCGGGGGCCGCGGCCCGGGAAACGGAGGGAGGGAAAGTGTCCAGGTGAGTGCTTGCGGGGGCGGGTAGGAGAGGGGGGGGCTCGGCGGAGGACGAGCGATGCGACGGGGCTCCTCGTTCGGCGGCGGGAGGGACAAGGAGGCGAAAGGAGCGCGAGAAAGGAGGAGGCGAGCGGGAGGTGAATGGGGCGTCGTGGGATTCTTCTTCTGGAGCAAAATATTAAAGGAGAGGGTCCCACTGCGCTCAGCAGGTTTGAAAAGCGGTTTGTCTGACTTGAGTGAAAATACCTCCACGTGTACAGTACCAAAACCGTGGAGGTAAATTGGAGCAAGGTAAAAGCTCCCAAATCTCTCTCATTAAAAGCAAAAGAATTTCAATATCAATGCTAACGCCGGCTCTGCCGGCATTTTTTGTTTCTATTGATTTCTTTTTTATATACTCCCAATTTACCCTTAAAATATTATTGCTTGGTACCTACATTATGGACTCAGTCTCGCACCCTAAGGTTATGATCTCCTACAGCTCAAGTCGCCGCAATTTGATAAGCCACCAGCTCCGCAGTTTCAAGAGAACACTGGTGACTATACTTGAACATTCAGATGAAAAGTTCAAAATAAGGATAAAAAATCATTTAAGATCGGAACTAATTTTATATGCTTTCATGAGCAATACAAACCTCCAATAATAATGGTCCGTATTTTATGAAATATTTTTTTTCGTTCCTTCTTGCTCGGAAGCCGCGAACAAACAGCGCACGACTGATGAATTCGAACCTTACTATTGTATATTCAATTCCTTATTAAACATGACTACGCCAGATATTCGTTGGAACAAAAGTGTATACTGCATGACCTAAAAGGTGTTTTTAATGAGACTAAATAATAATTATAACTGGGAAACATTTCACTCGATGCAGTTTGAAGGTTTCTTCCTCATTATCATAGCTACTTTCTGAAACTTGGCCTACAGTTTATAAATTTAATATTTACATAAAATGCAAGTTGTTTTGAGCGCATTTATCACAATTATCACGAGGCGTTAAGTGATATAAGAGACGTTACAGTCTCAAAACAAAAAACTATAATCCAGCTATTTAGGGAGACGTATTTCTGTGACACGTGAAAAACATTTTCTATTTTTTATGCTGTACAAATTAATCTATGCTATAAAATAAATACTTCACTCAAGGTATTGGCATGGTTGAATATGGCTATGCTATTAATACGCCTTTTCTTTTTTTGAGATGGGTAATTGAAGGAGAAAATGTTCAGTTTTACAATATGAAACTAATTTTTTGATTGATCTATAGGTCTAACAATTATGTTCAATATGCATACACACAAACATTATGGTATTTTTCTATACATTAGGGTACATTTGAGCTCAGTAGAATTTGACCTCATGTCTTCCAATCACCGGTCAGTTATGCTACCGTTTACTCCTCAGCTCAGATCACTTTACTTCCAAGCGCATCTGGAAGGTCCAGATTAACACCCCGTTTGAATAATTTCCTTACTCTCGCTGTTTTCTCCGGCCTACTGGACTTGCTGCTGTGAATCATCCTAATGTTTTAATTGATATCCACATTATGCAGCATTCCTATGTATTTTAGTTGGCGTACATAAATATTTTCTCTCATAATCGACGCCTAAACGTAACTCGGCTGATTTTACTATTTTTAATCCTTACTGTAACGTAATTCAATCAAAAATTAGGGGAAAATTTCAGAGGAGTTTCCTAAGTAAAATCCAAAATAACAAGTACTCTTAGCCATATTTTGATGTTTCGGAAATAGTTTAGCTTTAAAAGAAGTACTGTTTGTATCGACTTTCGGGCAGGTATTGTCAGATACGATTTCTTTAGAAATAATACTTTTGCAGGCCAGAGTGCTGGAATGTGGTCTTATCTTTTATGTCCACGCTCACTAATATATAATGGTTTACATTCACTCTTAAAATGTATTCACGAAATTCTTGTCAATACATTCGGAGGTAAGGTATTCTGTGAAGTGATGCTTTCACTCATTGTTTTATCTTACTGATACATGTGACGTGACGATGACGATGACATGTGTAAGACGAATAGAGGGCGCTTTTCTTGATCATAGTTTGGTTCGTTCTAATAACCTATCACCATTTTTGGGAAAAAAATTAAAAATCCTCTTTATAATGACAAGGAATAAATATAAGGCAAACTTTATGCTCTGTTCCAGACTGCTTCCTTAGTATTGAGATATGAAATTGAAGTAACATTCTTATTCTGCTGCCAAAAGACAAATTTTTATTTTGTATTTAAAAATCCTGTTTATTTCTGTAGCTTCTTTAATCAAACCTATCTTCAATGGGTTTCTACTGGAGTTGGAAATTACTTTTTATAGATATTATGTTACGTTAATTGTAGTGGATTTTGTATGAAGCCACTAGGAAAAGGCCACTACGGTAGTGCCATTATAAAATGCGAATCCCTTTTCCATGTCCCCTCTTTGTACGACCCAACGGAGTGGGGTCCTGAAGAAGTAGTGTTCGAAGTAAGTGCGACGCGAAGCTGGGAGCGGGGATTATTCAATCGTGGCGTGACACGACCCTTGGAGCAGTCTTAAGACTTAGTTCATCCCGTTCCCTTTTCAAGGGCTCCACCCTTTTTGGGATATTTATTGCCGTCCTTCGTTGCTGCTTCTTGGATCCATCCCGACATGCTCCGCGCGAATATAAACAAGTGAGTGTTCTGAGAGTTAATCATATGAGAAATGAGAGATGAGGAGGTGGAGACGCCTAACCGCAAAGCCAACCTCCGGTGGCTTTTGAAACGGAACATATTCTTTCTCCGGATTGCCGGAGAATTTAACATTTGGAGACGAAGGCCTCTATATCCCTCCTCAAGGACCTGATGAGCATGTTTGTGGAGGAAGGAGAAAATGAGTTTCGGCTTGTACATTTTCGTCACTCGCAATGGATGGAAATAGGATTTAAAATTATTTCGAGAAGCACTCTGTTTGAATTTAACGGCAGGTTATAAATGTGTTTTAGAGCTGTAAGCAATTTCACTACTGAGTTTATTTCGGTGAATTTTTTACTTGTTACCAATAAAATGTTTCAAAGAGTGTTTTTTATTAAAATAATACAATTTAACCTTAATAATACTTTGCTTTCATTATATTCCTCATAAACATTAAGTGAAAGTAGGTATCGGAGGTCGGGGTCTCAATGATCCTAAAAAAACGGCAGAAACTATGTTTGAGTATGCATAGTATTAAGTTTGCAAAGATTTTTTGATGATTTATATATTCTTTAATGGATGAGTAGAATGGCACAACTTATAGAGAAAATCGTGGCATATTTACATTTTTAGAGTACCTACGTTCTCAATGAATGCAGCAGAGCTTGTAATTTCTGATTTTTCTTATATTGTGGAAGGGCATAGGAAAGTCATTTTTTGCTTTCGTTTTAACCCTATATTTGGTTTTTCGTTTTTCACGGACTGCATGAAAATTGCATTTTTTCGGCAGCAAACTTGTTGGGGCGGATTTTGACTGCGTATGACATAGATATGCATTTACCATAATTCGCCATTGTTTTTCAGTTCTGTTGGAATATAAATTTTAAGACAACCGCTTGGAGATTCATAACTAAATGTTTTTGACTGCTTGGTTAGTCACCATAGTAACTTTTTAATTAAAATATAAATTCTTAACTTATAAAAAGGTTTTATTACCTGCCAACCAGTACTTATTATACTTTAGACACCCCGACGAATAGCATCATGTCTTACCGCACTGGAAACGTTTCGTCAATTATTGGAAAAGCATTCATACAGGATTCATAATGCAAACCTGTGACCTTCATGTTAGATGATAGGAGTAGTATTTCATGAGCTACGAACATGATTTTTAAAGTTCATTCCTTCTAAAAAGATCTATTATAATGAATACTAATAATCCATTATTTCAAACCCTTTTAGCTATGAAATTGAGCTACATTAGAAACTATTTTTTTTGTTTCGTTAACTTTCATGCAGTGGTCCATTATTGATAAAACTTTCATGAGATGCACCGTCAAAAAATTCCGTAAGGCTCCAGGGTTAGTTATTCCACAAATTAGTGTAAAGTCACGAGGAATAAATTATTTTTTTTACTAATAGGCCGATACGTCTTTGAATACCTACTGGGCAAATTAGCTAATGTGTAATGATCCATTTCTGCTCATACGTGTTAAAACGATTGGTGCCGTTTGTTAATCCACAGGATCTTCGAGTGTGTAAAACACACCTTACGGAGTTTGAATCAGGGGTTCACATTTATTCCGACTAATATAAAAGTGACGTGCGGTGATTTTAATATTTTCTCGGGAATTTTTCATCAATTTAAAATGAATCCATTCGTTGGGTTGCCTACGAAAATGAAACTGTAAGTCCTATCACTATCAATCTAAATAGTAGCAGTTTCAAGTATAAATGTTCACGGTCGACCGTTGATCCCCAGTTATTTGCATATTTTAGACTTATTCTTTCAGACTTTTATCGAGATGATTCGAGGATATCTTGTAAATAATCGTTTGAATTACCCTCATATTGTTTGATCAAAAATATTACCGAATTGGAAAGTTTTTTCTCTCAATTTAAATCTATTTCTCTAGGATCATAAATTGTGACGAGCATGACAATTGACAAACTAAGAAGTAGGGGATCATGTTGCTGCGGTGGCTAATATATCGGTTTTTCACCCACAATCCAGGGTTCTAATCCCGGTGGTGGCAAGGATTTTTCCGAGGTAACTTGATCCCAGATTAGTGCTTAGCTGGGAAGTCCAAGTTCTACTCCCTCCGTTGGATGGGACGTTAAACTGTGGACTCCTTTGTGCCTTTCACCGTGAGTAGGCCAATGCCGAAGCCGAATTTCTCTCCTCTCCTTCCATTCCCTTGAAATATGGCTTCCGTTAAATATCCGTTTTACCATCCTATCACTAAAGGCGCAGAGTATCTCATCTGTCTGTCTCCTTCGAGAATAACCTCTGCTGCCAAAGGAGTTGCACTTGTCAAACTTTAAACAATAAGTGAAAATATTGCCAATTGCCATGTTTTACTATCAAAACTATCATTTAATCTTTTTGATCACTCGCCCTTTTACCTAACTCGGAATGTTCAACTGTTTTTTTTGCCATTGTATGCACTTTTACTGCTCACATTTCCTTGCGTCAAAATGCTGAGATAAAAGCATGGCGACAGCGGGCTTCGCAAGGGCTCCCCCTGGTCAAAGCATCTCCCAACCGATAAAACAAGGAATGTGATATGAAAATACTTAAAACACCGTCGCCACGTAGAAAAACCTGAAATAAGTATGCGAGCCTCACTGAGCAGTAAATCAAACTCCACAAAGAAAAGCCGTGAACGTTTTTATGCACGAAGGTTGAGTGTTAAGTTCGTTCCGCGCGTTCTACAGCGCGGTGATTTACTTCAGTATTGCATTTTCACTAATATGTCTCCAACCTTCTTGAGTGCAAGGCAACAATTTGAAGATTAACCTAAAATAAAGAGGATGGTTGGAGCTATGGAATTAGTACTCAGGCAAGAGTACCTCAAGGGATGTGGGCGAATTAGGAACAGCAACTCTTGGATTGAAATCGAAGTGAAACTAGGGAGATGGGACGTCTCTGCTTCATGCTGATCACTGCTTCATTGGGGTGAAATTAGTTTCTGAAGATGGAGTAATGATTTATCTACTCGTCACAAAACTGAAAGCCGCAACACGCAAAGTCTGCAGCACTCTGGATCCTAAAAATGTCGGCCGTAAATTTTCACTTAGCCTTCGTGCGTCGCAGCTTTTATTTACTGCCCTCTCTGTAAAGAGAGAAGGGATTTCAGGTTCAGTTATCGTTTTTATTTATTTATTCTTTACCCCTTGACTTTTTTTGCTTCTTACTTTTAGAATAAGAAGCCCCGGGGTTGGCTTTATAAAAATGCATAATAAATCCCTGTATTTTCGGACCGACCGACGTGCGGGTGAACCTGAGTTTTGGGCGATGGCGTTCAGCGCACAAATGTCATTCTCACGGTACCTCCTGAATTTCTGAGGCGAAGGGGTTCTATTTACAGAGGAATGATTCGGGTCGGACTGAATGAACAGACCGTAATAACACATCTATAACGAATTGGGTTTTAGAGGTTGAAATGAGCGTGGATGACTCCTATCTGCGTGCCACGCAGGCTCATTTTTTTACTCTCAAATTTGTCATACATGAGTAGCGTTGATGAAAAAAACATGAAAGCTGTCATTGCTAAGGCACAAAATTAAAAAATATATAAAAATTTAAAGATTTAGTGAAACATTTAAAAATATGTAAAACGTTTTGTGCGTAGTAAAATTGGTTTAGTCACACTGCATGTAATATCGTAAAAACATATCACTTATACCAATATTTTTAAACCATGGCATGATTTTCTTTTCACACATAGAATAGAATTAGGGTTACATTAAAAAAATGTTTGTCGAACATTTTCACTCAAGTTTCCTAGTGGAAAAACTATTAGCAAGGGAAATCAACTATTCATGCCGCCGTGATATAATATGATAAATAATTCCTGTTCAATTATTAATAAACTGACTATTCCATACTTATAAATTTAAATGTAAGAGGGGAATATGGGTAAGAATAAGTGAAGTATAGTTTGAACACCTAGTATAAAATATATATGTAATGGAGATGAAATGTCCCATTAAATGTTTTAGAGGAATAAATAACGTTTCAGCATTATCACTGAATTATCAGACACATCGTATCGTGAGAAATGGAAATCAAAGAAATGAATTTTTGTTCTTGCTTCGAAATACGAACCTCCAGCCATGCCCGTGTGTTAAGTAACTAATATGTTTGATAAAAACTCATCTTCATTGACACGAGTACCATCCCGCTCAGGAGAAAAATTCATACTAAAACTCCTGTTCTCCAGAGTGGAGTATGGAAAATATCATGAAGTAGATAGCCTCTTGTCGAATTCCCAAAGTATATTGCTAAAGTAAATTTTCACCAATGTTTCACGAATGATTTCGAGCAAACATTTTCATCACCAAAATGCCTCCTAGAGGGCGTACTCGATTTTATTAGTTTAAGCACACTTTCCATGTCCCACGAAAATGATTATTGGTTTGCCATCCAACCTACATGCATACAACTAAGGTGCGTTACAATGAGCAATACAACCTAACAGTAATTTATTCGCTAGTTTGGTGATAAAAGTAGTTGGAAAAGTTTTCGAACTTTCATATTTATGCATCATTGTGAATGCGAAAATGTTTATGAAGACTAAATAAAATTAGGTTTTCAGTAAAAGATTTCTCTGTAAATCAACTTCAGAATATCTATGATTTCTAATTCCCCACTCTGTAATTTATTTGGAAAACGATAAGTGATAATTTATCTGTTAAATTTGTACGTTTTGCAATTTTTTTGGTGTCACGTTATTAAAGTGGTATATGCACTGTATAAATTATCTTCGTTGAAATATAAAGAATCGTTGTAAATTGGTACCGCCATTTTTATAATGATGCAAGAAGATTTGTTTGATTCAAGGGAATTTTTAGAGGTATTACGTATTCCTACCTGAATTTTATAATTTATAGGATTTTTTCTTGTAGGCACCATTAATTTACAGGTTAACTCTTTCCGTACCTATTTGAATGAAAAAGTAGACAAGCGAAATTCCTTCGATTGATACAGGTCCATAGCCACAGGGACCACGGGACAAAATTGAATACGGAGCAATTGAGGAAAACGAGCTTTGGGTGGCGAATGTGTGATCACGCCTAATATTTTAATTGGGTGGCCAAAAGTTCAACAAGTGTAAATAAAACTATTTCGCTGAAATTTCAAAGATTAGTCTACTTTTACTCCATTAGAAAGAAGTCCACCACAGAGCTTCTCCCCAATAAGTGGTACCTGGTTTATTTGGTCTCCGAAACGTTAGAAGAGTTATTCAAGAGGGAACAAGAAAGAGCATTGCGTTGAAATATTTTTAAGTGGACATGGTACCGTGATAATGTGACCACAGAAATATTTCTTGAACTGTTTACAGAAGTTTTAAAAAATTTGTAAACGGAGTTAAAAAATGGGTGATAAGAACTTAAGCGAGCATGCTATGCCTAAATCTTTACATATTTTCTTATATTACGGGAAACCGAGAGAGATTACCCCTTTGAGGTGAGGCCCTGGTGTGCACAATAACGAGGGCAATGGAATGGGCAGCACGTGCCTAGAATAACAAGGCTCTTAAAAGTTAAGGTTCGATCGTTTTGAAACTACTCTATCCCTTTTGCAAGCTACACCCTGGCTGAGTAGGCGTGCACAGGATACCAGTTGCATTCTTTCCCTCTTGATAAACAACTGTTTTAATTATGGAACAATAAAACTTTGTATTTTCCCACTAGATAATTTATTCGGCATGGCTAGTTTCCACGCTAAGGCGTCATTTTCAGAAATACCGGTATCTGAAGATGACGCCTAAGTATCATAACTAGTCATACCGAATAAATTATCTAGTGGGAAAATACTAAGTTTTATTATTCCATAATCATGAATTTCCACATAGTTGAGCCAAAAACCGTCGAATTCCACTATTTTAATAATAATCTGCTGATTTGGACCCCATTAAAACTTATAAAATGGAATTTATATACCCGTGCATATTTTGGAAATGCTAAGAGTTATATTCACTAATCAGAAATTGTGAATAATCCTGCATACATAAATATATCAAAACATATTTGGCAAAAGAAAGAAATGATCTATTGTGAAATATATGCTTTTTTGTTTCTTTTGTTTTTAAATTTTATGCTTTTATTGATCGTTTGTGGATCTAGGTGCTAAATAAAGTAATTGGTATATGTATCTGTACTTTATATCAATGACATCTTCCCAATAAGAAATTAGGAATAGTACAAGGACTGTTGAATAAAGTGTTATATAATAATTTTTCATTCGCATAGTTTATTATTCACAAATATAACTCTACGTGAAATTGTTAGCTTATTGTGTGATATATGTGTGGTACAATTTTCATTTATTTGACTGTAGTATTGCTTCAGCGGAAGCCGCTGCAAGTTGAAGCGTAATCAGTTTGTCTACCGCAACCATGGAGGGTGGAGGCAATACGCTGCATTGAAATTTCCTTTCTACTGAAAAAATCATCTGCCAAGACCTACGTAATGCTGTAGAATTCTAATGGAGAGTCTGCTTCTTCCTTAGGAGAGAGATCTTCTTCCTTATAGCCGAGTTTAAACTTTTAAATGAACATCCTGCAATATTATTTTGTTAAGGGCTAATAACTAAAATACAAAATGCCACCTGTTCGTCATTTTTTATTTTGCGAATGTAAAATTTGTACCCATGAGAAATGTACCACCACATTTCCTTCATAATTCATTAAAATATTTTGGTCTGCTCGTCTTAATTCGCTTTTACCATTTTCGCAATTCTATTTGCGAAATCACCACAGTAAAATTATCGGATTTCTTTTTATTCTAAATTAATTTTCCGCTACGTATGTCAAATTCCGTAAAGTAAACAAATTATACTGAAATACTCGTAGTTTTCGATTTAAAGTGATAAATACACCATTTACATTTTGTTTCCTTACAATTTTTTATTACTTTGAACCAAATACAACAAATGTTCACTTCGTCTCCGTATTACAGAGGTGGTAATTTTCACGTGAAACTACATATTATTTCATTAAAACTATTCTCAAAACGAAAAATTAAAGAATAAATATTGCATGCGTAATTACTTACAAGAAATTAGAATGATAAATCTTCATTCATATACTTGCTATACACTATACCGGGTATATTTAAAATACCCAGTAAAAAACAAAAGGCCGATAATTTATCGATATTTATATCTTAGATATGATTCCTAGTTTTTTAATGTAAAGGAGAATATGAGTAGGTGTGTGTGATGTTTAATCCAAACTTCAGGAAATGCTTCAACAATGGGCAATTCTTTGCCAGGATTGTTTTCTCTAAGGGTGCAATTCTACTCAGGTGGCACAAGACAGCGCATTGCAAGCAACGTGCTGTCGCTAATACTCCTGTGTGTCATGATGCCGTGCCGCATAAATTGTGCGACGGAGTAGGTACCATCGACTCCGCGTCACATGCCACAAGTTGCACCGGTCCACTCCCGTTTATAAACTGGCGACAGCTTTCGGCAAATGTGAACGTGTAAGTCTATGTGTCAATGTCGCATACTGCACTCTACAAAGACCTCTGCCGTATTCACCTTAAAGCAGCATATATTGCAGCACATCTTGTCCCTCGGAGGAATTGCTCCTTAAAAATGGAAAACAAGAAAATAATCTAGCATGCTACTTGTCAAAAACTAAATGTCATTGCCTTCGATGACACAGGAAAAAAATGATTGGCTCGCCAACGTACATTACATATTTGGTCATTTTCCGTTATTGCTTGAGTAGCGATTATGTTTTGAACGTTCCATGAAAATAATTTCCTATGCACATACGTGAATGAACGAGTATATAATAACATACAACATTTGAGAGACAAATTTATATGAAGTTTATCTTTTAATTATAGAATTTATTAATGCAAAAATTTACGAATCTCACCACATGCTTTGCAATCCATACTTTGAAAGGCACATTACTCATACCATCTCAGATGTGCACGTGTAAGTTAGCTGCATGGCTTTCGAATGCAACGCTTTAATATTTTTCTCTTTTTTTCTCTTTTTAGGTAAGTGCTTATTCCCTCGGCTCACGTGTGGAAGCCGTTTCCCGGAGAATGCGGTGAGTGGAAAATTGAGAGAATTCCCGAGATTTTCCTTTTCCTGCTCTACCCTACTGAAGAATCAGGGTTCCTATTCCAGCGATCTGTTCCGCGCTGTTCCATACACACACACACAAACATATATAATTTTCCCACGCCACACGTCAAGGGAAAAGGGATTTGCTGTGTGTTTTTTTAAAGCAAATAAATGCTTCTTTTAAAGAAGATTATACGCAGTAAAGGGACAGCTCAACAAGATTTTTATTCATGCATCCATAAAAGTAAATAATATTCGATTAATATGTCTCATTCACAAATGCAATGCAAGATTGAATTTTTTTTCTGGGAGTCAGCATTAATATCACGCAATATTTATAATTTATATCTTGTGAATTGATTCGCTTTTGTAATCTTCGAGTCTGTCGGTTTCCATCCCAGGTGTTCCAATATTCCAATGACGCTTGCAATTTAATTTACCCAGAAAATCTTTTTAAGGTATCGAGAAGCTTTCCTTTGCGTTTTTTTATGTTTGTTAATTAGATCTTTATGTGCGAATATATTTATACCAAATTCTCGAAGTGTATTGGAGATGAGGTCTAGGTAATGCGAAATTTCAACTATCCTCAATGTTTTTTGTTCGAATTTAGTGGCTCTGCTATGAACTTGATGTAATCTTTTAATTTTAACATTACGTGTTGTGTCTCACACAATCTTGGTGCATTCTAAATGAGATCTAACTAGAGTGTAGTAATTGAGAAGAGCGTCCTCCCGCAATTCCCACCAACACATTAGCGTCCTCCCGCAATTCCCACCAACCACCTCACAGCCTATTTCGTGCTTCCCCTCACTTTTCTCCCTCTTCCCTCTCTCTCTCTCTCGTGCTCCCCTCTCCCACCTACCACCCCCAAGGCCTCGCACGCCCCTTCACCTTTCCTCCCCCGCCCCTCTTTGCCCATCCCTTTCCCCTCTCACAACCACATATAACGTGCCCCAAACGGGGGGCCTGCTTGTTTTATTTCGCGGTTCGGGAACCGCAACGAACCGAGGGAAGCCGCGGCCGCCCCCTCACCTCCTCCCGGGCCTCCCGCGTCGCCCCCCCCCCTTCCCTAAGGGGCTAGAGCAAAGTCATCCTCCGGAATCCACAAATATACACGGCCGAGCTCAAACCGCCCTCCGGTCCTCTCCGCAAAACCACACTCTTCTTTCTTTTCCGCCTCCACCTCCCCACCTCCTTGATGACGACAATTCATGCCGGCACATTCAGGACCACGCCCATGCGCACTACCTGGGTAGCGAAAAATCATTTTCTGAATTTACCGACCGAAATTGGCGAAAAACCTTTCCACTTGAACCCCCTAACGATTGTAATTTTTAAATGTTTCCATCTTCAGACTAGGTATATCCAGTGGTTGCAGATTCTAAATGCTCGTCGTGTTCTAAGCGGAAATATGAAAGAAAAGGATTTTCCCGAAGTCATTGTTCACTTGAATATGGTCGTACATTGCGGAATGGGTCTGAAAAACTACAAAATATTAGGACTACATATGACTTATTAACCACTACAAATAAAAAAATCATGATCTCCCTTCTCTCGCATTTCCCCTGATACCATGAATTTTATTATTATTTTATTATTATTATATTACTATTATTACATAAGCTAACAATATTTTCCCCTATGTGCACTTCATACATCATTTTTAATCTTTTTCCCAATCATAGCTAACACTGGACAATTTTTCTACCTCATCTTCCAGTTCCAAAGTAGGCAAATAGTTTTCACTATCTTATATACCATGTCCATAAGCGAAAAATCATGTGTGAAGACGGACAACTTTGTCTTGCCCTTTTAAATGTTAATTCCAATCCCTATTACTCATTCACTATTCCGGTTTTTGTAGTACCAATAGGAATAAGTTAACCTTCAAATATTAGCTAATCCCTGCGGCTTAAATTTTGATTCTGAAATACTTAAATTAACTTTCTCTATTTTAATTTTCTTCATACGCTTTCTCAAAATCTACATAACAACCATATTATAGAGTATATGGCAGAGTACAGTCCATAGAGCCTTATAGCTATGCTCAACATTCTTTTCCGTTATTAATCTCATTTTAACATTGTCACGAGTTCCTCTCCTCTTCTTTTCGTGATCCCAAACGAAACTTAATCTGCGTAGAAAGTCATTTTCACCGTCTTCCATTTTGTGTTATGATTTTTAATTACGGTATTCTGCCCCTTCTTAAGATGGCTTTCGTACTTACAGCGACGTTAAATTAAACTAATGGTTCTAAAGTGCTCTTTATGTTTCACTTTTTTTGGGACGGAAAATAAAATCGGTTTAGAGAAATCTTTATCAAAAAAGAGATGAATCCCGGAAACTTCTTTTTTTCTTTAATTTCTTAAAACCCAAAGTAAAATCTGCGGTTATATTTTCTCTTCAATCTTTTCTTCGCTTTCATTTCTGTAAAAGTTTTGTTAATCCAACCGTGACTGATTGCACAGCGAGAACCAAGTTCATTCACCTTGCCCAATCTATATATTTCGATAATCTCCTAATACCTCTGCCACATAATAATTTTGAAATTCCCTCCAAATTCCCTTTAGCTTCTGGAGTAGAATTTGGAATTATCCTATCTAAAATTCTAAGAATGATATCGTTTTCATAAATTTAAGATATTTCTTCGAACTTCTTTAAGGCCAATAATAAGGCAGTCTTAATATTTTAAAGTCAAAGCTTTGAAATATACAATACGCATTCCACGTATTGGTATTTTTTTTCGGAAATTTTAGTTTACAAGCACGATGACCATGTAAATAATTTTCGTAGTATCATATACATATTTGCCACCAAGTTTCAAATAACTATCGTACTTATTTTTTTAAAGCTTCTGGACATCCTTATGGCTTCTCTTTTGTTGCCATTTCCCAAACAAGTGATTTTATTTTTAAATAAAGAAAAAATATTTTTTAAATAAAATAATTAATACAATTTTCCACAAATATATTTAAATCATGAACTAGGAATCGATGTTGTACATCATTATCAGTTACAGGAGGATAGGCACAAGTGTGTATTTCTAGGTGCGTAGCTTAAGGGGAGGGGCGAAGAAAGGAGTACGAAGGATGGAGCTAAGGATTGGCTGACGGAAATGGATTGGGGAGAGAATAGCGGGTGTGGATTAGAGGAAGGGTTGTGGATGAACGATAACAAAGAATTACAAAGATAAAAACGTAAGCAAAAAGGTAAGTATTCCAAACTCTTCTTTTTTCCAGGGGTCTTCGTCACTTATATCAACCTTTCTTTACCTTATGATGACGAATCACATCGAAACATAGGTCGTGAGTTCAATATATGTCGCTGGAAAATTGAAAATATTAGTTTTTATTTAAAATGTTAAGAATTCAACTCCATATCGCTCGAATCCTCTTTTTGACTAACTTTTAAAAATTGTCCAGTATTACCTTTTGGTCTAAATTTGAAATAATTAAAGATATTTCTCTCGATGTGAGGATGAAAACTGTTGTTGTGAAAAAGTTTCCATAGCTACTAAGCTTGAAGATGGATGATATATGTAAAAATTTGATCTTGTTTGAACGTCGGACCAAACGATTTCAAAAATTCAAGATATAGACATTCAACAGGCAAGAGATTTTTTCCTGGTAATATTGAGGACTTGGACTTTGATGTGTTTTAGGTATTGAAAGAAAGAAAAAGCACTCGTATGCGATGGGCCTCACTTAACCTTGAAAGAAACTTAATAGTAATATTTTTAGCGAAATGAAGAAAACTGGTATGCTTGGGTCTTACTGTATTTTGCGTTACGTTTAGATGATAAGAGCCTTTCCAGATGATCAATTTGTATTCAATATATTTTAGGGATTTAGTCTATAAAAGACCTAACGTAGGATTTATAGGACTTCATTGAAAGTCCTACGTATGTCCCACAGATCGATTTTTGAGCTTCGAGTATTATGTTTTTTCCAGCCTTCCGTTTTTCCGATGCCCAATTCGTTTAACGTCTGTTACCTGACAAGTCTCTCGTATATTGATGCTTGGTGCTCTATTTCTTCTCGTTTTCCCTAATATTCTTCGTTTTCTGCTCATTTCTGCTGTTTGTATTTTTCTTTTGGTTGTTATATCTGGCCTGGTTTCTGTTGCGTGACATAATACCGGTCAATTTCTTGTATTATATGCTCTAATTTTTGCTTCTTAAAATAGGTAGTTGTTGGATTATTAAAAATATCCCATAATACGATATTATTTTGCTATCTGATGGTCTGTTTCTTTATCTGCCCTACCGTCACTTGTAGTTCTTGATCTTAGGTAGTAAATTTCCATCGCCTCTTCGATAATTTTAGCATTAATCACAAGTTTACATCTTTGAGGTTCGGAGAAGATTGTGATCGATTTGTTTTTCCCCTTGGCTATTTCCATATTGTATTTTCGGCGAGCTTTATTAAAGTAAAACAGTAGTCTTTGTAATTAATTCTCATTTTCTGCTATCAGTAAAGCATCGCCTGCGTAGCTTAGAATATTAAACACACTTATTCCCGTTTCATTCTTTCATCCTATCTTTGATTGTTTTGTCCATAATTAAGTTAAAAAGTGAAGGCCGTATAGAGTTCCCATTGTCTGACTCTTTCTCCTGTTGAACCATTGTCTGACTATTATCCTTTGGTTTTAATATAATTTTTGTTTCTGTGTAGATGTCCGATATCAGCTTGGTGATTTTGTTTGGTGCTCCTCGTTGTAGTGTGATCCTGTAGATATGTCTGAAATTCGAACCCTGTTGAGATTTTTCTCTAAATCTACCAGGTTTCCGAAACTTAATCGCTTTTTCTTTCTGTTGTATTATAAATATTGCGTCATTGCATGATCATCCGTGTCTAAAACCGTGTTTTTCTTCCTCCTTCTCCAGGATTAATTAATTTCATTAGTTTTCATGGGAGAATTTATTCATAACACTTATGGTTGTTTCAGTAGATTATTTCCCCTGTAGTTCTATTATTTTGCGTTCTCCCTTTTTATAATGTGGAATTAGGTTCCTTTTGTTCATAGATTAAATAAGAATATTCTTATTTAATCTATGCTTTTGTTTCCACCATTACTTTGGACATATTCATGATTCTGATTATCAATCTAGTTATATCTGCTTCTCGTTTATTTCCTCCATATTTTATTAATACATTGTTAATGTTGCCTTCTCCGGCTGCCATCTTGTTTGTTAGTTTTTGGATCGTTTTTTTGACTTTTTCCTGTGAAATAACCCTTTCTGCTTTGCCCTTATTCCTGATTGCTAGTGTTTCTGCGTCTTTCTCTTCTTCTGTGTTTAGTAACTGACTAAATAATTTACTTCATTACGTTATTTTTTGTGTCTGAAAAAATTCATTAATTTTTTTCCTTTGATTTCTGATAATTTTTCAAATTTTTTTTTGTGTGCCAAAAAATTGCTCGATTTTTTTTAAAAATGTTTCCCAGTGATCTCTTTTTCTCTGCTTCATCTTTGTGTTTGTTTCGTTTAGGGCTTGTTTTTAATGTCGATACGTTAGTTCCGTTCTATTGCGCCTATATTTCATGCATGTTATTCTCTTCTGTGCTGCTCTTTCCTTTACTTCTTCACAATACCAAGGGGTATTCTTTTTAGGGAATTCGTTTCTGTTTTTAATTGCTTTATTTTTTCCCAATGCCTCTAATTCAGTCCTTGAGATGTTATCCTTTATTTTATTGTATGCTGTTTTACATTATCTTCTTCTTATATTATGTATTTAAATAATATTTTTTTAGGCTGGTTTCGTTCAAATTTCTTTTGCCATTATATTTAACGGATTCTGTTTTATATTGTTCATCGGATTTTTATGCAATCTGCATTAGGTTTGGTATTTTGTTCATTATTTTTTTCCTAATAACAGCCTATTATCGCAACGTATCTCTGCGGACGTTAGACATCTCACTTCTAGTACCAATGTGGGAGAATATTCCTATTTTGATCATGTAATCTATAATTTTTCTAGGTCCTCTGCTTTTTTAAATGTAAATTTATCTTGGAGTTAATAATTAATTAAGGTATTTTTTATTCCCATTAATTTTTAATGCAGAAAGAAAGCAATCTTTCTCCATTTTCAATTTTTAAAATTTCATTATATTTTATGTGCTATGCATGTTATTAAAATAATTTCCTTTAGGTACTTCCATGGATATCTCCGAGCAGGATTGTCTTGCATCTTCTGATTTTCTTCACAGAATTGGTTTTTCTCTTGTGATGGTTGACCCACTTCTGGTGCACATGCAGATAATATAAGTAATTTTGGATTCTGTATTTTTGATTGTGCCAGTAATATTCTAGCTGATATGAAATTCTATTCCTTTATTTCATTTTTGATCTTCTTTTGTAAAACTCCCAAATTGTACCCGTTGTTGCTTTCTTGTCTCCTGTTATACTCCGCTGTATGTTGTTCCAAAGTCAGCATACTAGAGCATTCCTTTTCTTTTTTCTTTGTCTCTTACACCGCAAACATCTATTTTGTGCTTCTTTAGCTCGACTAGGATTTCCAGTTCGCAGGTGTTCCATGAACCTAATATTAGGGAGTAATTACTACAAGACTTGATGACTATCACTTCAGAATAAAATCTTATATTTAACCGATGGGAAATGAGAGTAGGGATGAGTGATAAAACTTCAAGTTCATTATTTAACATTGGAGCTAGAGGGAGAGATCCAAATGAGCCAATATTCTCTGCTTTGCGAGTGATAGGTGTCGTAAAAAATGATTGTACGAAAGAAGTAGCGTTCCCTTGAAGAATTAATTATCGAAATATTATTATTGATAAATTGCGGAATGAGAATGGGGATTAATTAAAATACAACACTTGAATGGAGAGTAAGAGTGGTGTGGATCGTAAACAATGAGTTGAAAGAAGATGATTGAGTTTGAGTGTGTACTGTTCGTCTACTATTTGTGGTATAGGATTGAAGGAAAAATTGATGAAATGAAGAGGAAATAGAGTTGAAATTAAAATGAGGGGAGATTGAAGATAATATGAATGATTGGTTTTACTCAATCTGTTAACTTTAGATTAGGAATGAAAATTTATCCAACAAAACCCTAAGATTGCATTGAAGCATTGCAATGATGTTAAATTAAAATTATGGCGGGTGATATAATTCATTCTTTTTAGTTGATAACGGATATGAACCGAAATTTCCCTTTGTTTATTTACCTTTCAATCACGATTTTATGGCACCGTTACTTAAGTAATTCGTATGGAATACCCATGTGCGTTAATCGCACTCATACTTACGAATGAAAGCCTTGGCTCCGTATGACTCTGGTGTAACATGTATATCCTTGCGCGTTTACTTATGTATTAAAAACAAACTGCTATTAAATATAATTAAAATAAATTAATTTTTAAATGAAATTTTCATCCTGAGTTGTCTAAAGTTTTAAGGATTGAACCCAACTTAATTGTCAGGATTATATTAAATTCCCTTAATACTGTTACACATAATTTTCACGATTAGGGAAAGAACTAAACTTAAATCTCGTAAAAAAAACTATATCCAGATCCATTTCCTGAACTGATAAAAATTAGTTGGCAAATAAGTTGAAGTACGGATCGTATCTTGAGCCGTAAAATCCATGAACTAGGTTCATTTGGTAGGTAGAAGTTTTTTTTCCGCTTGGGTTGAGTTCGAGGCTAAGGATTGCTCTCAAACCTCGTGGAGATATCTGTGACCGTGAGAATGCCAGTGACTAGAAATCGAAGAGCCTTAAAAATAAATTTCTAAGTGGCTCATTTATTTTTTAAATATTGCATATAATTTCTTTAAATAAATAAATTTTTTTTAATATCAGCTGGTTCATATATCTCCCTGGTATAGCCCCTGTTGATTTAATGTGCAACTTATGAAATAAATCTCCACAGTTATAAATTCGAAGTTTAGGTTGATATGTAAGGGTAGAGTTCATCACTAAGCCCAACGGCGTGTGAAGTTCACACATCAGGGGCCAGTTCCCTTCCCTATGCCAGCCGCGGTTTCCCAGGTATATTTGAAATATCCGAAAAATCACACAGCTTGGGTGAAGCTGAGCGTACTATGAGGTGTTGCTCGGATTCGAACCCAAGACCTCCGGTTAGTATCCCATTACCATGCCCACTGGACTACTACGCCAAATTTATGAATTAAAAACATACTCTTTAGATATTGAAAAAATTGCATTAAGTTTCTTTTTCGTATAGGCTTATAGAGGGAAGAGTTTGAAGGGTGGCGCCGAAACGAAGGATTAAAAAAAAATAATCTCGTGAGAGTGACGAAAAGATTTTTTTTTAGTCAATGGGGAGGCATTGAAAGGAAAGAAGTAGGCGAGAGGGAAGCAACGAAGTGACTGCGACACTGGGAGACGGCGATCGATTTGCGGGAGCGGATTGGAGAGACAGAGGAAGGAGTGATCGGGTGGAGCTGGGGAGGGGGGGCGGTGAGAATTACTACCCCTTCCCTCTCTCTCCCCCACACAAACCTCCCTTTCCTCTTCCCGCACGGAGATGGCCCGCCAATTTCCCTGTCGCTCATCAATCTTCTCGAAATCCGCCCCTTCCCCCTTTTCCTCCCCAGGAACAATTTTGCCGATTTCGCTGCCCCCTCTCCCCCCCCCTCACCCACCAATTCCATCCCCAACCACTTTCCCTCAAAACCACGTCTCCCGCGGCAATTTACAAGTCATCGCCAAATGGCTCATTCCGTCTGTTGCTGATTTTCATCTCCGGAATGGTATGTTATGGTTTTGCCCTTGAAGTTCGCTGTAACGTCAACCCCTTATGCCTTTCCCCCATTGCCGCGCGTGTAAGTGTGTCGACTTGCCCATGCGTTCTTCTTTGGCCGCTTGCTCTCGGGAAGAGGAGCAGCGAGGAATATCCCGGAGCAAAAATATCCCTCCATCACAGACGGCTGAGATTGTCTTCCTCCGCGAACCTTCACTGACTAGCATGATGATAAGTAGCGCCACGCAACGTCAACGTTCCCTAAGCGTTATCCGAACTCTTGATGTTTGGGTGAGTAATGTCATTGACCTTATTGTACAGGGATGGTTTCAGAAAACGGCTGTTTAAAGGAACTTAGATGGAAGGTTTTTCAATGGGATACGGAAAATTACTTGTCTTCAACTCGATGATTGTGTGTTTTAAGGTAGTGTTCTCGCATGTATTAATTAAAACTTTATATGCATTCTATTAACTAATCTTTTAAGTGCACAACTGTAAAATATACAGTTGAAATGGTGTTGAAAGAAAAAATCCGGAAACTACTCACTAATTTTCTATCATCAATGGTAAATATTCTCCTATTTTTACTCTTAGAGCGGTAGGCTTGCATCAGGGATAAGCTTGCACTTGTGTCGTGCTTGCAACGTTCTCTAAGAAAAGCTTTTTTTCAAATGAATAATATCCCAATTTTAAATGTTCAGCAAAACACATAGACCACGGAAATATTCCCTCAAAGTGGATCTTTTACGGCAATGCGTCAATAACTAAAGGCTTTATTACTCGTAAAATATTATAGATTGAATCTGTTTTTTAATAGTTCATCAAACGATAATATCTGAAATATACTGCAACGATGCCAGATGCCATAATACGTCAAGTGGATTCACTCATGTAAGATACTGTCACATAGTGTCGGTTATAAACTAAATTGTTATTCAATTGTCGTTTGATACTGTACACTTCTCCCTTATTTTTTTTAAAGGTTACGAGGTGCTTCACTTATGTCTTCAATGCGAAGTTATGTTGTTATATTATAATACATAAAAAATACCGTTCCAACAATTTTACAATTTAAATAAAACTAAATTTGAGTGACCACATTACTTAGTAAACTTAATATTATCTTGTGAAACAGTTTTCTGCTTATTCGCTCAAGGGGGAAATTAAGAGAAGAATTCCAATTATGTTTTGAAATGAATTATATTTTTTTAAATAGAATTTCAAAATTTGGTTCATGCGATCATACTCCCTCAGGCTTGCGCAAGAGCGAAGAAACAGGACGAGGTGAATAGATCAAAAGACAAAGAAAGTGGATTTAAGGAAATAATCGCAATACGTACTAAGATTTTTACTCTAGCTATACCTAGTGGCATATTAAAGAAACAGCTATGCTTACCTATATTGATTCTGGTTGTACTTGTTCTTTACTATATGTATTGATAATAATAATATAGTCTCTTTAAGGCGGTAGCATTGAGACTATGAGCACTTTTTTCCCTCGTAAGATAAGTAAACAATTTAAAACAAATATAGCCAATTATCTGTCTCAAAGTATAATATAATAATAAATCCTGCTAACAGAGATTTTAAACCAAGAGAAAATATATGCCATTCCTACTTCGCTCATATTTTTTTAAACTACCATTTTATACCATCAGAAAATTTCGACGAAGGAAAAAAAATAGTTCTAAAAGAAATACAGAGAATGATTTCCATAGTGCATGGGGATGTTTATGTGCATAACGCCAAAAACTACGACCAGTTAATGTGAAGCGAACCGAAAATATTTATCGATATTTTGAACGAAGGAGATTTTATGGATATACCTATCGCTTGGCGAATCATTTTCTCTCCCTTTTTCTCGCATAGCGTTTGCACCGGGGAAAGGCTTACTTGCATTTGACCGCGTGTTTTAGTTTATATGTTCACTATCCCCATTCCCTGTTGGTCATTCCCGTCCAAAGGTCTCGAAGTTTTAAACTGTGGAAATCAATGCCGCCTAAGGCCGCACACGCATTCGTTGCGTGCCCCGTGTGAAGGCCCTGAATATTAAGCCAGCGGTCCGCGTTGTCGATCGCTTTGTGATTGGGTTCCTCCAGCGTCCCCCACCCGCCATTCCTGTCGGTTTTCCAAGGTGCCTCCATCGTCCACTCTCGAATCGTTGCCGTTTAAATTGACGAGCTTTTTTTTAATACGACGAATTATTTGGTGTGGTTGAAACGTTTTAGAATAGAGATCCGTGCCCTGCCATCCTTGCGAGAATGTTTTTATTTCCTCATCCGCTCACGGAACTGATGTACCCACCAGCCCAGCCTCTCTCTCTCTTTCTTTCTTTTTTTCTGCTTTCTCTCTCTCCCCATAAAGAATTTTCTCTCTGATTGAAATCATCACAACCTTCCAATTATTGGATGCAGGAGCATTCCAAGTTTTATCCTGGGTGTGTTCCGTTTCCTTTCTTTCCTCATATGATTCTGTCGCAAGTTATTTCAGGTGGATGGAAAAATAATCAAGACTTCATAGTCAATTTTCCACGCAGTAATGTGAAAATTCACCTCATCGTCGTAAATGAAACTCAAAATAACCCAAATCCAAACCTCTTCAAAACTCATAAAAAACACATCATCTTAAGCAGGGAAATAAAAGCATTAAAAGGGCATTTATATCGCAAATGCAAACCATTAATTATTCATCTACAACAATTCAAATAAGCCATTTTTCAAAAAATATATTTTTTTTGTAGGTGAAATTTTTTTCTTATAACTGATACACTTAAACTTTTGAATTTAAAATGTAGACTTACAACATTGATTGAATTTAATTTTTTCTCTCTTTCATTTTCAGTTTTACACCAATTTCTACGTAAAATTTTCCCCTTTTCGTTTCCTACCACATTGTATTAAGTTAAATAAACTGTAAGGGATTCATTTTTAGTGTGATATTACTAATATGTATGCAAAACTGGTTTTATTCTAGTCATTTCGACTGCAAAATTCATGTTTAGTTATTTTATAGCCTGAAAAACTCCTTAGGTTCAATGTACTCCAATTTCTTGAAATCTGTATCGGCAATCGTTTTTTTTACTCCATGAAGTAATGTTATTTATTATTCTACAGAGTATTTCTTGAAATATTTTGCAATAGAAAAAGGTAGTGATTTGAAAATGGATTCACGTGTTGGCCTATCATTGGCATTTTAGTAGAGGAACAAAATTCTCGGTTACCAACGTTAAACGAATTTTCCCTTCTGAGGAAATTTATTTATATATGTTTTGATTGAGTTTTGACTTAAAATTCTATAATTATTTGCCACATATTTCTTAATACCGCTTTAAGTCATTAAAATAATTGCTATTAAATATTTGTATTATTATGTGACGAATAATTTTCTCACTTCTATTCATCTTATATACCTACCTACTTTCAAAATACCTTTCCTCTAGGAAATCTGTGTCTGTTTCCTCCTTAAAGTACTAACTACTGATATATGTTTTTGTAATTTCTTTCAAGTTCATCCTAAGGTTCGTAATTTAAAAAAAATAGAATTT
This sequence comes from Calopteryx splendens, assembly GCA_002093875.1. Taxonomy (NCBI): domain Eukaryota; kingdom Metazoa; phylum Arthropoda; class Insecta; order Odonata; family Calopterygidae; genus Calopteryx; species Calopteryx splendens. Next base: position 281,578 of record LYUA01000984.1, on the reverse strand, counting down.
AATTATAATAGTTGGACATATATGCGGCAGTTAGAGCATTATGAGAATTAGACCATCTCGAATGTAAAAGGATTCAAAGTTCTGAATGAAATAAATTTCATTAATGGATGGTGACCTAACAAACCCTGCCACACGCCCTCGTGGCGGCTTGCTGCGTAAGATGTAGCTGTAACTTGTAAAACTGCCCCACAAACGAGATCACTTCAAAACCATCACCTTTTGGTGCGTGCCACGAGCACCACGATATATCAGTTTAACTTAACAGGCTTATTGTGGGTATTTTTGTACACGTTTCGGGTGGTTCGTCGATTAAAACTACGGATGAGAGTGAGGAACGAATTCTCAGAAAAATCCAAAGGCACCAGGCCCACTAAAATATAGAGCATACTTTCTAAGTAATTATAAATGAGCGAAATTCACAAAGTTTTTCTGCAATTATTATTAGGTGCATATTAAAGTGACTTCAGTGCACTTTACGTCTTCACGGCATCTATACATTCTCTTTAATACATCCAGGTTAAATTAAATGTTCAAAAAACCCAAACACGTTAACAATTACTAAAACACCCACGGCGCTAGTATTTAGATCTCATGCATCATTATTGTTCCTCTTCGCGTGGCAAACCTTCATCGTGGGACGCAGAAGTGTTAGTGAAATGATTTCGGGCAAAAACGAAACAATTTTCTGAGAACTATGAGATAAGAGAAATGTGGATTAATAGTTGCTGGAAACGGTGCGGATATCATCTATGCACATCAACCCGGAAGTTAATTTCCGTCTTTTTGGGAAGACTTAAGAAGTAATTTTCAACACTTATTGAATCTGCCTCTAAATTTTCGGGGACCAAGCAGATATGAGAGAAAAAAAGCAGGAGGTGGGAGAAATAATTAGGTATTAAGATAAGGGAGATTTTTTGGAAATTAAGGCATCCCAGAATATGCAGGGAGTAAGAATTACTACCAACCATTAATTATGGTGGGAGGAGAGAGAATTCGCTGGGTGAAATTCATAAAGGCAGATTAGTTTGCAAATGAGGCATTGAGAGGTAAGACTATTTAAAACAGCCACGAATAGAAGATAGAATGCCAAGAAAACGGATATGAAGGAGCTAAAGAATATGCTTTTTAGACGAAATGAGGCCTTGTATAAAGTATGAGGAACCGAGGAGGAAGAATTTAATACACACAAGGGGGAAATTGACGTGATATATTATACAATATTGATTCATGACCATCGAAGACCTACCTTTGATAGAAGTATTACTTATCACGGTATAGTACGCGAGTAAAAATACAGTATTACTAAGAAATTATGGTAAAGTACCATTAATTCAGAAAAGAGCAGAAATAATAGTATCATTCAAATTACCCTTTAATAAATAGAGGACGCAATGAAAAAGTTAAGGTTATTGGTTATACAGTAGTCAAAGCGCTTGGCTTATAATTAGAGGGCTCAGTTTCGATTCCGAGTGGCACCTCTGGGCACCCTCTGCTTCACACAAGCTATGTGGTTTTTCGGGTACCAGGACATTCTGGTAAACCTCAGGAGGAAAAGAGAAAGGAACTGGTCCCCTACCCTGATGAGTGAATTTCACACGCCGTTGGGCTTAATATCAGGTGAGATCTACGATCGCCTATTAAACCAACCCTCGAGCTCATTACTGTGGAGGTGGAATGTAAAAGTTTTAATAGGACGGGTTCATTCTTTTCCATGCATGGGCGATGAACGTGGGAGAAATGCCAATTTTTGTTACCATATTGGTTAATAAGTTACCATGAAACTTTCCTACGACTTCACTCGAAAAAAAGGGGGAAATTAATTTGGGGTAACTACTTGATACTCAAATGCTGTATTCGTTGAGCTATTTATTTTTTTCACATCACTCTGTACTTCCTTTAAAGATGAGGAGCGCTCTAGGCCTTTTTTTATTTGCGGCTATATTACGTACCTACACTATATTTGCAAATCTATGGAAATATTCCTCAAGTGAATATGAAGAATAAGAATCCGTAAATAGGTCAGAGAATATATAATCTCTTCCTGCGAATTAAAATTGTTTGTTTTTTTTATTTGTGTTGAAATCAATTAAGTAGGTCCTCTAATTTTATTTTGAAGAATATGTGATTTTTATAAAACAAAATGTATTCTACGAGGTCTGTCAAAAAATAAGTTGACCTTTGGCCGGGAAAAACATTTTGCGAATCTGAGGTGGTAGTGACCCTAACCCCCTGAAATGTAGGCCCCTTGCACATCCAAACTTCTAGCACACCGATTATTCCACTGCTGGAAACACTTCTCTAAAGCATCTTTAGGAATATCCTTCAGCTCTGCCGTCGTGTTCTGTATTAATCCCTCTATACTCTCAAATCGGGAGTAACCGGATGATACTCGTACACGCATGACTCGTCTTTAGTTATCACTGAGTTAAGAAACCGATAACCGGCGTTGGCAGTTTCCAACATGTCTTGCGTTATGTGAAGATGGGTTTTTTTCTGTTCCTGCATCAGGAAAAATTCATTGCCACTCGGTGCATGAGTAATTTCTCCAGTAAAATACACGTGCGAAATCTTTGCTGATCCCATGTCCGAAATTCCCATGCGGTCAAACGACGATCTATCATTATCATAGCTCGCACCTTCTTGACGACAGCTGTGCTCTTAGCTGTTTCTGACCTTTCAGATCGCTGGTCACTCTCCAGAGCTATGCGACCATATTAAAACGGTTGGACCACTCCTTATTTGGGTTTCCCCCATGGCATCATCTCCAAACACCTGCCGGAATCATACGAATTTTTTCGAATTAGGAAAATTACCAAGAATTTCACAAAACTTAATGATGCATCTCAGTTCTACATGTTCAGTTCTTCAGCATCTCAGTTCTTTTATCTTTAGAAAACTGTAAATCCGAAAAGTAAGCAGTACGAAACCTCATTCAATGGCTACATCACATGACTGACACACGGCGATGGTGCGAAAATTCAGGCACTCACATAAAGGTATCTCTGGTCACTGTGGAAAGTGGCGCACCGCCTTACCGTCAGATCTTTGATCGTGAACATTTTATTTCAGATTAATTTTGCGTGGATTGATTACTTTGAATTGCAGGATTTTTTCCAATATTTTTGGATTTACAATTACGAATCATATTCCACCCTGCCTAAGTAAGAATTTAGTTATATTAGGATTTTAAAAACAAGAATTTAAAATATGCATTATAAAATACAAAAAAAATGTAAAATTTCAGTTCAGTATCCGTTTTTTGTTGTTATTGTATATATATATTGTGCTATTTTACGTTTTATGTAATAGTTAGAGAGAGAAATTACTATTTATACCTATCCTATGTAGTAAAAATAATCATATGATAATCCACTATTACGTTGAAAAAGAAGTACGGTTACAACCACCATTTTATATTCATTGGCGAAATAAGACTCCATCCTACAATTTTGGGATAAGATAGAGGAGTTCTTTCTCGCTGCACTTATGGATTCTGTGCATCCTTAAATATGGGGACTATTAAGAGATGATTCATGCTCCTAAATAGTTAGCTGAGAATATGTAAGTGAACCAAATACTAGCAAAATAAACGTTCAACTCGACAGTGTTTATAATTACCTTTCTTTCTCGTATCGTCATGATGTGTGTACAATGACCTTTTGTCTTTTTTGATTCTAAAATTTTCACGCAAACATATATTTGTCTTATACTACAGCGGCGGTGGGCTAAAGGGGGTGTGATGAGCTTTTGAAATGTGGTGAAATAGAGACGGGATTACATGGATTTCTCATGAATGTGATCCCTTTAAGTTGTTGATATCACAACATTACTCTGGCGATAGGAGTTCCTAAAAATTTTGGATTTTGCAAGTATATCAGTAGATTTCATTCATTGCTAAGAAAGGCAGTTGGAGATACTTACTCTGCGAACGACTTATTACAACTCATTGATTTTCCTCTACACGCTCTTTATTTTTTAATGATTTTAGTATAGTTTTAGACCTTCTTTTCTTTAGCTACTCCCAGCTGAGATAGGAAAACGTTGCTGTAGAACATCTCAAACCCATGCCCCCTTAACTTTGAACCTTCTGATATAGCTGATGAAACTTTTTATGTGGATTCGACGCACCTATTGGGTTCATATGCACTTACTTCAAAGAAAAAAATCAAGATAAAAAAATCTCTTACCCGTAAATTACTCCCGTCGAAAATAAGGTTAACAGTAGTGCCTAGTTGTACATGCTTCAAATTTTACGAACATGAAGAGGGCAAAATTGATTTAAACCTTACCTATAGTAATATTTTCAGTTTTGCATTCTCACCAAAATCTCTGCGTGGAAAAATTTAACTAATCATTTTCATTATAATTACCATTAAATCAGCCTTTTCCTGGTACTTTTTATGTCAATTGGCCATTAAAAAGTTGAAAGAGTGAATGCCATTGGCTACTATAATTATTTTTAATAGATTGGATGCTATACTAAAATTTTTAGTAGTCATATCTACTACATTTTATTATGGATAAAAATATTTTGCTTCAGCTTTAGGCAACGTAAAACGGTCATCACAGAAATCTTTAATTTACAAAATATTGTAGTATCTGATTGAAAATAGATAAATTATTTTTATAATACAACTCGTAAAACCTTTAGCCAAAAAATAGTATGACTCGTTTATTTAACCAAAAATGTATTTTTTCAAGTGAAATAGCCATGGTTTCGATTTTTTCTAAAAACCAGGGAGGCTTAGCTATGAATTAAATGTCAGTGGAAGTTCAATATACGCCGTGCATTCAAATTATGAAAAGCGTCATTTAAATATGGAAGTATCGAGATCAATAAAAATTATTTTCAAAGAACGGCTGTAAAATGGTCACAAGGAAAGCAGGTTTTTCACCTCATTTTACGAAGAAGAGATGGGCAACTTTGTGTATATACCAATTCTATACAGGGAGGCACCTTATACTATAAAAGGGAAAACTATGATAACGGTGGTTTTCTTGCCGATAATTCAAACGAGACTTTTTTTAAGAAAAAAATTGTAATACTTAGGTTATAACTGGCACCACTTCTCTGACTTATACCAAAAGTTTGTTTAATTTGATTGCCGAGACATTTATATCGCATGTCCCTATCGTTATATTTTTTCAAGTATTTCACAATTTGAAGGCGCGCCTTGGCCGTTTTTTTTTATTTCCTAGGGCTTATTTACCGTTGCCGACGAGAGGCGACGGTCGGAAAACGACCTTACGTCCACTTATCCAACGATGTGCCAGCTTTGGATCAACAGGGACGATGAGACTATATTTTTCTAAAAATAATTTACCAGAGTTTTGAAGACTGATATTATTTTGCCAGTGTCACCGTTGTTCGTAAATCGAGAATGTTACGAGCCTCACGTCCAGATAGTAGTTTCTGGCTTTGCTTGTGTCATTCAATTAGAATATTTCTCAGGTCTTTCTATAAACTTGAGCGTTCTTAACGACACACTACATATTTAGGAGTAGGTATCATCTTTTTGTGCCTAAAGATCGGCGTAGAGGAATATTTAAATTGATAAATATCTTATACCAATAGACTCTCTAATCAGTATTCCCTGGTTTCGAATTTTAGGTATTAAAAATCCTTTTAGTAATCTGAGGAGAATTTTAACGGAGTAAAACAGAGATACTGGTTGCCTTAATACTTCTGTTTTTTTTATCCCGTAGATGTAGACGTGATTTCTGATTTTTTTCTTCCATTTACCTATTAATCTTACGTAGGTGTAATCGTATTTTCTTTTATCCTCCAACGAACATCGGATCTTGCGAGATGTAGTGGCCACATTATGGATGGTAATTGCCTTCAATGGTTACATTTTGTGGTAAATTCAGCATCCACTTTCAATAATTTGAAAGTTGATGTGTTGTTTTTTGCTCATCATCTGAACTGTGAGTTTATTTCGTGTTATAAAACTAGTGACATATTCTCGGCCACCTCTTCGCAATCCACACAGACATAAACCAATGCACTAGCGATCATAGGTCCATGCCCGCTCAGAATCTCTCGTGAAATTACGGTTCGTATATGGCACCGGCGCCTATATGGAGTAAGCGCCAGAAACGTGGCGACGCATCGCACTAACCTTGTTCAGTTATTTCCCGTGCATAATCCGGTGGGTTATTTCGGTTTTCCCATTAACTCCGTTCCATGTTGTTCCGCTTGATTTCTTCAGCAGATGTTTTGAAGCCGGATGCGAGGATGCTTCTTACATGAGGATGAACTGACATACGCGGAAGACAAGAGTGCCAGGCACAAAATCTTTACAATAGGCAAATAGCGTTGATTAGTACCAATACGGACAAGAGGCTCCAAACGGGGAGGAAAAATCGAAGGCGTGAGCGCACTATGGAGATTTTTCATCGCCGAGTGCGGAGCTTTGATAGGAAGGCAGTTTGTTATAGTTTTCTTAATTCAGTTGCTATTGGACACAATATATTCGCCTTTCATTGTCACTAAAGGATTCAATGATTACAACTCTTTAATTTAATTTAAAAAGTAATTCAAGTCCTAAATACACAGTGCAAAAAATCTCAATTTCGATAACAATTTATAATGTTGTGAACATCATACTTATTTCAGCTGGTTTTCATTCTCATCTTTTTAACCTACCTAACTTAAACCGTTTTCTTCCTCGAAAAAACTGGTGTTGTAAAAATGCCCGCAGTAGTGGAAGTAGCATTGCGGAGATCCTACGTGATGTATTTTCTAGAATAGTTTGAATGAAAAGTCACCTTTCTTATAGAAGTTTTGCACACCACATTTACTCTTCCCGACATTGCTCGGCCCATATAATATTTTAATTTCAACGGAAACCATTACCTACATGTAGGAAAAAGTAGAGAAAATTATAAAACCTGATGGAGCAATTCGACTAAGGGCTTGGCAGAATTTGGAAGAGCTCCTTGGCTTTAATTTCCAGCAGCCTACGCCAACTCCCATTCTTGTCCAACGCAAATTACTTCGTAGATTTTCACGTTATGTTATGTTCCGCATTCCCTTTGTAGCCGTTGCGAATGCTCCGATTTCCGGCCGTGCAAAAAATTTGGCTTGCATAATAGTAAATAAGTTCGTTTCAGATTACATTCTTCTTTCCTTCATTGTAAAATAAATGTTGAATTTTCAAATTGTTACTAATATTATTACTTTTAATACTTATATTAAACCAGTAGGTCATAAAGTACCGGTTTGAAGTTTTATCTGAATACGTTTTCACTATTTGCGCTGAATATCACTAAAAGCTTTTACAACGCGCTTTGTACTCCTTCGGAACAAATTAGTTAAAGAATCGGAGGTGAAAGTGGACCAGTAGCCTTTTATTAACCTAATTACAAAGATAAGTCCTCTAATATGTAGTAGCTGAAGAATAGAACTTTTTAAATTTTGATCTGTAAAATAAAATATGTGGTTATGGCATTTATTATCATTAGAAATCTCTGATCATGTGAATTATTAATGCTGTGAATTAAAATGTAACTATGATAAACATCGCCCAAACATTATACATATAACGAAGGTGTCGATGTATGATTTAGTGGAACCAGATATTGAATTTTTATTCAGATTGATTTAGTATAAAATGTCTTATTGCTGTATATCCTACAATTACATACTTGGGTTTTTGGATTAAATTACCTTCAAATATCCATCGAAATGTAAGTCCTCTTTCTATTTAAAATTTAGTATTTTCATATATTAACAGTTGAATTAATTTTTGACAGCTCCCTAATTTCTCCATTTACGTTATCTTTTCAATTTTTAAATGTTCATCGATTATGTCTTCCAAAAATCCATTTCAGGCCGTTCTACATCCTTGTTTTCCATTCCCTTTTCCCTTACTTCCTTTAACTGCATTCTCTCGAGGTACAGTTGATAAAGGACTACCATTTAATGGATAAATGTAGCAAATAAGTGATTCACATTCAAAAATAGTCAAATAGGCTTCAGCTTGCATTTCCAATGTTTAACAAAATTTATTGTACAATAAATGTGTGATATTTAAACTGTTATGCAGTGAATAGAAAGTGTTTTTTATATAAGAAAAGTATTTAATGTATACAAATTAAATATTAAAATTATTATTATCTAAAATGGATGTGTGCCTTACAATTTGATACTATTATTTAACATTTTTTTCGTTTAACACTAAACAGACCATTATTACCTATTACATTGGTTTAAAACATAGAGTAACATAATTAGGGCATTAAAAATAACCAAGCCCTATTTGAAGGTAAACCCTCATAGCTGGGAATCAAACCCGAAACCTATAGATTTATAGGTGAGGACACCCTACCGCCACCAACGCTGGCGATTAAAGTTGTATGTAGCTATTTATAAATTAATTCTTACTCGTCCATGAACGAATTTCTTAATCAAGGATCATGTGTTAAAGTAAACGACTATTCAGTCTACGACTAACACTTTTAAGAATGTTTTTTAAACAATTATTATGGTGGCTCTCATTGTAATACTTTATAACCCTAGTATAAAAGTTTTTTATTGTTGTATTTTATATCCAATGTACTGAAAAGGAGAATTCATCCCGCTTATTGTTGTGGATATATATAATTTAGTGATCGTTCTTAATACCAACTTTTTGGAAAATATGTATGAGTCTTATTAAGATCTTCATTTTTAGTTCATGTGTATTTCAGCTCCATACCGCCACTCACGAAAATGTAACAACGTGAAATTATCACTTGAGATGTGACCCTGGAGCTAAAAATAAAAGGAAGGAAAAATTGAATTTGGAGTAAAAATTTATAATTTCCTTGAGTAGGTAAGAGCATTTATTGTTAAGAGCTTTGTTTCGATATTGTGAGATGGAAATAGATTATATATGATAGTTTTCTGCAATTTTGCTTCATTTAGTTGAGCACCTTTACGTAACTGTTTTTCAATTATTTTATTGAGGCAAGGTGAGATCAAGCTTTAATGCGAGATGGTGAGCTACATGAGCATAAGTGTATTCTATTATTTGGCTAAATATTGTTAGAAATTACCTCTGGTAGAGTATTTTCATTTCCTGGGTATCTTCACTTGCATTATTATTCTTTTTTCTATCTTGCCTATGCTGCTCTACCTTCCTGCATGCTAGGTTTACAAAATTGCCACCGCACTCCAAGGCAACGATTTTCGGGCCATTGCTGAGAATTGGATGGAAACTTTTCCAGGTTTTCCAATTTTGTACCGAATTCTCACGATGTTCTAAACCAGCGGTCAATTGGATACTTTTATGTTAATATTGAATCTATTTTTTTTTATCTTCTCTCCCAACGAGGCCACCACCCTCGTCAGATCATCATTCTTATCTGTCAAACTTGCTGTCTCATGCGCAATGTGTAGAATGCTGCCTGTTTCGCCTTGCACACGCATAGCTCATTAATTTAAACTTTTCCTTACATTTATGGAATTTTACTACATGCACGTTGAGGTTCACACAAGTCACACCTTGTCCATAACCTTACCTTATCATAATTGATTTAATTTTTTCGTTCATTGGCCGCATTTATCACTACAATATGTTCTACATATTATCTAATAGCCAATGTAGATCGCTTCTGTTTTAGGTATTTAATTAAGCCAAAAAAACTCCAAATTCCTTCTCTCAAAATTGTCTTTTTACATTTTTTCTTAAGTAGAACTTTCGGCCTAGAAAAACTTCTCTCGTGTCTCTGTTTTTTCTTATCTTCACGATCTTTCTCAATCATCTTGCGTTTTGTTTCAATTTTCTAGCTATCCTGTAAGATATTTCTTTCGTGACTGAAAAAAACGATAAAACGGTAAAATATTTGCTTTTTCTTTTTTTCGATTGAAGCACATAATTTTTCTGGACTTTGGTTTTCTCCACTTAGGTATTTTTTACTGTCAGTTTGTTTAGTATACTCAGAATCTTCCTTGCAGCACATTTTATTACCTAATGAAGTTTTTTTTTGATTCCTGGGAACCTGTCTCCTCGTAAATCCTTCACTGCAGAATCAGCTTTTTTTTCGCAAGATAAGATTCCTCTTCCAGATTCTACCTCTGCTCCATCCTCGAGGATTCTTTTGTTCAATTATTTCCCACCGTGAAGGGTTTACTAGCAGATTTTCATTTTTCCTCGTTTTCTATGAGAGAAAAAGGAACCTTTTTGTTCTAAATGGCTTTTTTTAATGACATACCTACTCTAAAATGGCTTCTTGCAAGTTTAAAAAGATAATTCTGCTTTTCACTGTGATAAGATGCCTTACCACTCGATAATTAAACGCTTAATTTATTCTTCCAAGGTTTCTCTTGACTTACGACGTATTACGTGTCTGGTCATTATATATCTCTGTAGAATATAAGAAAAATTTTTCCAGCAGATAATCCTATTTGAAAAGAGTAAATAGTATGAGACAAAGTGGGAGGATTTACCAAACTAGTCATTTACCTTGAAATTTATGGGCTTATATAATCGAAGAGTCTCGCGAGGCTTATGAGAAGTCTGTCTCACGAGGCTTATGTTAAGTCCCAGAAAGAGATGACCATGTTTGATGTATGAATGTGACAGGGGCAAAGGAAGTATCCAAGGGTAGTATGCTAATAAATAGTGAAAGGTAGTGGATTACCTGAAATAGCCTAAAATCATGCTTTTTTACATTAGCTACGTCAAAGGGAGGAGTGTGGAGGATCCCGTGGAGGATCGTGAATGGGTCGTATATATTCCATTTCCCCATCCTGCATAAATTTTGAGGTCAACATGTGCTGTTTTTTAGATTTTAGTATGCCATTGGGTTTTTTAATCCGTAAGACCTAATTTCAGTTTATTTTGAAACGAAACGTATTTTTATCGTTACTAATCGGGAAATTAGTTACGACTCTTCTTGGTGTACCCTATCTACGTTTTAGACCGGCACATCGGAAAAATAAGAATGGATTCAATGAGAAAGGAGAATTGCTCTTTTAATGTGTTCTAAGAGAGTAGGACTGTAATAAGTGTGCATTAAAGTATGTAAGCATGAGGATTGAGTGACTATTTCCTCAGTTCAACCAAACCTCCACCCCAGTGACCGCGAAGGGCATGAAACACGCGTAAGGTGAAGAGAATCCTCATGACCCTCTCTCTTTCCCCACCCTCCGTTTCTCAGTGTTCGGGAATTAGCGTAGGAGCTACCCCGGGTGGCAACCAACGCTAATCCCCAGTTCCCCTTCCCGTTGAGCCTCATGAGGGAGCTTATATTGAGGGAGTATGAGAGGTGGAGGTGTAGGTGTGGTAGATATCCAGGTGGAGATGTAGAAGGAATGGCAAAAGTGAAACTAAAGGAGACGGAGATTCTGCTGAGGGGAGCGTGACAGCGAAGGAAGGTGACGAGGGAGTCGAGGTGGACAAGTGGCAGGTGGCCGGGGGAGAAAATTGAGTGTCGCTTAGAGGAGACGTGAGTTGCACGCAATCTACGATGGGCCGCTTTCGTTCAAGAACGGCGCGGGTGCCAGGAAAATTACATCCCAGCCCGTCCCTGACCCCAAAGGAGAAAGTCACGTGGTATCCTCCAGATTGGTGGATATTGGTATTTCGGAGAATCGCTTTAAAACCAAGGACTTTTTTCCCTCCTCTCAATCTCCGAAATCAGGTGAGGAGAAAGAAAAAAGTCCAGTCCCAATTCCCCCAACTCCTCCCCCCACACGACGCATGAAGTGTGATTAGTATGGTCATTAATTCCATGGACAGTCAGTTACTTATAGCTTCGGGAGTCAGTGATTGCACGACGCCTCATACATGCCGAATCGTTGTGTGAATAATGTTTCCTTTCTTGCGAGTACCTACCTTAATTCAGTAGTTTTTATCCATGATAAAGTATTGCATTACAAATAAATTATGTTGTTTCCTCTAATGAATGAATCTTGCAGTAGGTATATAATTCATCATCTCTTCACGCTCCTACGACCTCACCGTGACATTCGTTTCTGATTCCTTTACAGCTCCGTCGTGTAGCGCCGTTACAGACGTATGCTTAGTGCCGTACCTATTCTTCCGAAAAAAATCACGAGAATCAAGTTTTATTCAGAAATACCGCTGAGTAAACCGGTATCATACCCCCCTTGCCTTCCAAAAAACGGAAAATGGGATTTATTTCCCTTATTAATGGTGCCCTGCATTTATGACTCCGCTAAAGGGAGGCTTATGCTAACTAATAATAAAACAAAAAAAAATTCTGTATACCAGTCGCCACCGAATAATTTGGGTAAAATTTATGCCTAGAAAGTAAAGAATAACTGTTATTTAGACATTTACCAATGGTATTTCAAGTGTTAGGTGCAATTGGATTGCGGAAAGCCGATGAAATTCAGTAGCTTTGCTTTTTTACAATTGCAATTTCCAATTTAATGCACCATTCCTACTCGGGACCTTCCTCTGAATTCCTGTTTAGCTTTCATTCAGTAACTACCCGTCAAGAGGAAGTGATATCCGAAGCCAACAGGAATATTATTTCAAAGTCCTATAGTATCACTATTTACCACCTCCTAGGTGACCATCAACGGGGTGATCTATGAATTAAAACCTGACTCGGGAAGAGCTGAGTGGTTAAACGCTGTCCGGAGTCAACTCTAGCCAATTTTTTCCCATTTACGTGTATCTATGCCACTAATTTGTACCAAATTGATGGTAATTCAGTGTTGCATGCCTCAATTGATACGGAGATTATGTATATTATTTTTCAGTCGAATTGAAGTGCAGCAATTTCAGTATCATTTAATTGCTGACAATATAACCAAGATGCTAGAGGGTCCCTTCCTCCTCCCCGTGCTTTTTTTGTGTACTTCCTCCCGTATTTCTCAGCCACGCACTCTTGAGGAGAGACGCCATCTCTATGCAATCAAACGGAAGAAACTCCGAGAGAGACGCCTCCTTCCTGGAACGCCGGGAGTGTCGAGCAGACTTTTCCTCGCCTTACGCCCACACCCTGAAAGAAAAGCAATACCCTTTGTGCACCGATATGCGTGCTCCCGGACCATTCATTGCGAGGGTGTACCACTCCTCCCTCACCTCCACCGCTCTCCCCATCCCCCTCACTCTCCCTCCATACAACGACTTCGCTCGTTTTACTAGCGACCAGAATGAAGAATTGCCCCGATTTCAGCCGCAGAACGATTTCGCATGCTAATGGGTTTTCGGTCGTAATGTATGCGTGCTTTATTGTCGAGGGGGTTGATTGGCGCATAGTGCGTCCTTTCATTCTCGGGTGCCCATGTTTATTCATTAAAGATTAGAATTTTAGGATTTGCATAAGTACACACTAACCCGCTCTTCGCTGACTTGTACACAATTAAACCGAAGTGAAATTAGTTTTTAAGGCACCCCAAGTTAAGTTAGTATTCAGATGAAACTTCCATTAGAAATAGTAAACGATTACTTATGTATACCATTTCTTTAAGAGTGGAAGTTACACGGATTTGCTTCAAAATTTTATGAAGTTTTTAAGTATATGACCGTGGCATGCCACGATGCACTTTAATAATGATTTCACTTGAATCGTTTAGAAATTTAAAAAAATATATCGCAAAGGAAGGCTAAATGATTAGAGTTTTTTGGGAAGATATTACCACCATTTTTGATAGCAAGTCATAAAGGAAACAGAACTTTAAACCCCTACACCGTGAGACAAATTAATAGCGAATGTTTTAATGTATATTTAAAGTGTCTTCCGCAATAGGCGTTTTCACAATATTTCCGTCAGGAAGCCAAAAATCGCTAGTGACTGCATTGTAGCTAGTCTAATGTCAGGCCACTTACTATCCACTGAAGATACCCTTACTATAAAAGGTAATATTCAAAAGAAATATCTCGAGTAAATTTAAAACATTAGTGGATGCACTGGATCACTTCTGTAATAACTTCCAGGTTATTACAGATAACGATTTCTCTGCCTGACATTTTTAGTCGTCAAGCCCGTTGGTTGGTACGGCGCTACCCAACGAGGACATCTCGTGCTGGACCATGCTACCATGTAGTGTATTTGGTTCATATGTGCCTACTGCTCGATATGAACACCAATTTTGGTTGCCTTAAAGCAAAAAACCTAAATTAGTTATATCTTATAAAGCAATCTTACTCGGATAATTAGCCAAACTATAGAAAGAAAGATAGAATAAAGCCTCACGGAAAACCAATTCCGATTCAGGAAAAACCGAGGAGCCAGAGAGGCAATACTCAGCTTGAGGGTACTGGCTGAAAAAAATGATACGCGTAAACAAGCCATTATATGTGGCATTCGTGGAATTAGAGAAGGCCTTCGACAACGTCGAATGGAAATAAATGTTCAAGATACTTGAAGCGATTGGAATGGACTACAATGACAAGAATAATCCTTCACCTCTACAAGAATCAGTTTACAACCATTCAAGTGTAAAACAGAAGCAAAATTGAGAAGGTACCTCTCGCCAGCACTGTTAAACGTATATCTAGAAGAGGCAATAAAGGAAGGACAAGAATTGGGCGTCAAAGGAGTCAAGTTGAATGGTCAAGAAACTAACATGCTCCGCTTCGCATATGACATCGCAGTGGTACCAGAAACGCGATAGGGCCTGCAAGCAATTCTGAATGCTATGAACCACTTATTTCGGAAATATATGAGCACAAACAGGAAGTATTCAGGCCAGTTAGTATTCGAAGGCGTGCTGAGTGGTGACGGATCGTTGAAGAATGTGATAGAGAGTAGAATGTTTGGTAAACGAGTAAAATATTAGGCATGCTGGATGGATGGAAGACTGCCAGAAAGTATACGGAAATGAGGTAAGGATTAATGTAGGAGTGTGTCCAACAGAAATCAGCCTCAACTGGTAGATTACCATTAATAAAAAGTATTCGAAGACCTGAATTTTTATGCAATTTTTCTACCAAACTTAAGTATCGTTTTCAATGGACGTCTTTATCTGGCAGGGGAAATGAGAGAGATTCCGTTGGTGGTCGTGCGCACGTAACATAAATATAAATACCTAGACCTCATATGATGAGCGAATGAATAAGGATACACACACCGATGACCTTCCTTCGTCCTCAGCGCCCGATGAGACCCCACGTCACCATCAAGTCAGTCCCCGGGCACTCCGGTGTGAGGGGTCAGCCACTCGAGATGGGCCACCTCGCTCCCCCTCGAAGTCAAGCCTCTCACTTCTTGGCTCCACCTCCATTGCGACACACCTCACGGGGGGGGGG
>LYUA01000984.1:0-11676 GCA_002093875.1 Calopteryx splendens | reverse complement strand
CGAAACCTAGGTCGTACCAATAAAAATTTTCATTTGTGGAACTTGCCCAGTTGGTGTTTCCTTGTGATTTTTCACTTCGTAAAAGATATATCTTATTTAATGATAATATCAGAGCGTACGGAGCACTGAACAGGCTTCCAGTAAGTCTGGTGACGTGTCATTTGTCATAGTACCTTTGCAAGTAAAGAATTTTCTTTTGATTTAATTTTATCAGTTCATAAAAGGGCTCAAATGATAGAAAATAAGATAAATCGGCCTTTTTTTTGGAGGGTGGTCGAGATGGAACTGTGGTGATGTCAAAAATGAAAGACCAACTGCCTGTTCTTTTATCAGTGCCTGGATCGGCGTATTATTCGTTACTAATTATAAGTACGTAATAGTATCGCTGGGAGTAATCATTGAAAATACTATCTCATGAAATTGTGCGCATTTGGTTCAATTATTCGTGTTTTCTTCAGTTTATTTTGTTCAGCCAACAAGAAATTATTATTATTTTTCTTTTATATTTTATGTGTCAAGACAGCGTATTAAGGAAATCTCACTCGTGTTAATCAGGGCTCGCTACCAATTGGGCAAGTTCAGGTGTGTATCAAGAGTGAACTCATCATTTTTACTAATACATTTTGATACGTAATACACTCGCGCTCCACGAGCACGCCTCCTAGACCTCCACGCTTTCCCTCTTCTTTTTTTCCCGGCGAGTGCTTGGGAGGGTGGTAAATTTTACACTGAAATCATAAGCAGCTAATTATATTTTTTTAACCTGGAAAAAACATGGTGAAATATATTGACAGACGTGACCTAGACTAGACTTACACGCATGTGCTGATAGCGTTTCGAAATCCATGAGCGAAACTCTACGTTAGTGTTCTACATTTAGTTATTTTTTGCAACTAAAACATGCGAAATTTTACAGTGATAATGAAAATGAAACAACGAAGGTACTACCGGTATTATTTTATTCCTGTATGGTTTCGACTGTGCCAACCATAGTGAAATGATCCCTTTTTGATCATGTACCATTGTACAGTAATTGAAAAACGTAAGGATAGTAATCCGTGCGCTCATAATTTGGGACTGAAAGTAGTTTTTTTTTTATTCCCTCTTCACATCACAGAACGACTTGTCGTGGTGCTCATAAGAGCTCGTTGGCGGGTTATCGTTATCGATCCTTGCGGTGTCGGGTATTCGAGGCAATTCCGAGGCTAATGAGGGGCAGACCGGCCCTTTCCCCGCCGGAAACGAGAGACCTCGAAACGGGAGAAGCTTTGACGCGCGGGGAACGACGATGATCGGCCGAGGTTCCATCGTCCTCCCCGCTGGACCCGTTTAGGATTCCCCCTCTCGCTCTTCCTCCGACAAGAACACCCTTCTTAATAATTTACTCCTAATATGGTTTCCAACCAAGTTCAACCCTCTGGTTCAGCGTAGTCTTCGGGTGCAACTCAAAACCTCCCATCTGATCGATTGAGAAGAGCAGAGAGATATTTTTTTCTGGGGACAAAATGTATAAATCTTCTCCTTTACTCTCTATCTACACCTAGAGCTTTACAATGAGATGAATCCAGTGTTTTGATTTCGAGTCTCCATTGACACCGATTTTATTTTGTGCTGTCATTGTGCTAATTTTTTTAGTAATAATATTGAAGTAATCGTGTATTTGTTAGTATAATAAAACATAATTGCAATGGTACACTGCCGGTTTTTTTCGTTCTAATGGTAGTGATTCCTTCTGCGGCGGACTTTTGATTCATCAATGTGCGATTTTCCGAGATGGACCCCAAATTTTCTCCACGAGCATGGGGAAGTAAAATCATCTGGATGACATCCTAATGTCTTTTTTAATAATTTTAAGAAAGAGGATATTAGTGTTTCAGGGAAAATCTATCGCCTTAAAAATCGCTCATATTCCCATTCATTATTTCATCTGGAAATCCTCCGGTTTTATTTCTCTTAGCTCGCCTATGTGGATGAGCTCAGCAGTATATATATCTAATGTAAAGTTAAGATTTCTTTCTTTAGAACTATGAACGCTAAAACAATGCAGCAGTCGGGGGTCCCCATAGCCTCGAATTCGGGAAAATAGAGCCATTTTTCTGTATCATGCATTTTTGGGGCAATCCTTTTCATTTTTCCATCTGGCAGGTGTATCTTTGAAACTTTTGAAGCGATTTTCAAAACATTGGTTCGTGTTTCTATAGGTACGCGAATATACTATGCATACACTAGGCTACGTTTAGTTAGTTACATAACCATGGTTTTTTTATCTTTGCTTAGCTTTTAATTTTCAGTATTATCCGACTTGTAAGACCTGGTGGTATATTCTGTAAAACTCATGAGAAATTCAGGGATGTAATTATATATATTAGGAGTCGCTTTTTTACATATATCAGACTATAGACATAAATTGCCAACTCTATCAAACACCCTAATATTTTATTTCATATATAGTTTCCAACCAATCCGGCCCTTTGTAGAAAACCATTATTGATAAATAATTTTGTTTGGAATGCACTCCTGTCTTGATGTGGCATCAAAACATTTGGTGATTTTATTCCTTGCCCTTCTGGTTGCCTACTAATTATATAGTTTTGCTTAAGAGTACATTTTATGCATTGTTTTGATACAATATACTTAAAAATTCTTAATGGGGCTCAAAAGGTCTTTCTCTCAATATTTTTGATATTGTAGTTCCAAGTCGGTTTTTAAAATAATTTTAAAATCTTATTGGTATATGCAGATAGAAAATCCCCTGGAAAATCTGAAACAGAAATATTTTTCAGCAGTATTAAAACTACCATAGAAATAGGAGTCATAGTGAACGCCTCTCGTTCTCTCCATGCAAACGTTGGAGTGACAAGCATTGAAGTGAATGTACGTAAATGACTTTTTTCTGCTGCAATTGCTTCAATGGTCACTACCCTTTTTCATTTAATTCTGTCCAGTGTAAGCACTAACTAAGTATCTCCAACTCTGCAGAACCAACTCTAGAGAACCAACTCTGCAGAACTTTAAAATGCATTTTCTTACACTATCCAAAATACATATTCTACCGACTAATATGTTGGGATTAATATATTATCATATCATACTTTGATTAAATACCGAAAAATTGATTCATTTTTTAATTTAATTTTTATAATGTACCTAAGATAGATTTTATATTCAGTGAATTTTCATCCCTACGTAAAAATCGATACCGTCATTACTTTATTTTTGCTAAAGCATTTTGTAATATTACTTAACTGAAAAGTTAGCCTGAAAATATGTAAGTTGTTTCATCGTCTTAGGATATCGTGGGCCCACCATTATGTAATGCCTGTACACTTTTGAGGATATTTTAAATCATTCAAATTCATAATATGTTTTAAATTCATATAATTTTTAGTGTAGGTTTATTTGCTGGTAGAAGTTATTCCACTATTGTTACTCGTCCAATCAATCAAATTTTATATTAATTTCGTAAGCCAAATTTTTCTCATTTTCACATGATTAAATATGATCTACATCAATCTGGACTCTATATTTTCAGAGCAGTTTATTGTCATTAGTTACTTGACAGGCAACGGTGATTATGATTCTGAATTTTAATTGCGATTAATGTTTGTTCCCGTATTAATCTACCGATGAGTATACAAAATACTGCAAGGGAACTTTTGATTGCCTATGTGTTTGGAGGTACTTCGATATAGTAATCCTTTAGTGGCATTAATGTTTTTGACCATTCATTTAAATATGTGCCATTATCTTAATTCTGGGAATTTGTTCAATACTGAAAATTGATTCATAGTTGTTTCATTAGAAATAGGTTTTAAAAAACAAATAAGAAATTCACAATAAATTCTTGCCGCAACAGCTCAAATGCGGAATTAGTCAAGCCACGACGTTTTTAATGCGACGTTTTCAATCAGATCGATTGAAAACATTATTCTTTGGGTTACATTAGTTGCCTGAAATATTCTGCCCTGCAAAATGACTTGACTCATTTGTCTACCATAGGTTTTCTCATGCTGAATAGGGTTAAAATTAATTATTTTAAGCTCACCATTATTCAGGTTGTCCTTCTCCAGTTTTCCTGCATTTTCCGAACAAACACTCATTTTTCCCCGATTTAGGATTCTTTCTAACAATTTTATTCCTTCTCCACGGAACGTGCGTAATATTTAATTTCATACCCCGGGTTGTGAGCAACCCGCATAGCACATGAGTTATGCCATGAACCGTACTAACAGGATACCCGGAAATATTTACCTGCGGCTGGGCGTGGGGGAAATGGGGACACTGATAAGGGAGGAAAACGAAAGTATAACGATGATGGACACTCTGTGCCACAAATTTCTTCGATAGGCTACATTAAAGCCTTCGTCTTGAATCTCAGAAACTAACCTTCCCCTTTTGTTTTTTTTTTTTGTCTCGGAAGTACTACCACTCCGAAGGTCAGATATGAAGAAATGTGTATCAGGAATCGAGAACATATAACCTCTTACTTATGAGTCATCAATTGTAACATAACAATCGTTACTTTTATTCTTCTGCCCACTATTTTAATCCATGAAGCCATTAATGGCAGTGTTTTTATTATATAATATTAAAAGTATTGTTTATCGTGCATCGGAATTAAGACTATTGGCATGTTCACAGTTTTCCACATCCACATAAAAATAAACTGGAGACTTGTTTATCGTAATGAAGGCCTATCTTATCTAAGGTCATCGCACCTAACACCGTAACATATACATTTATGTGCATCAGTTTTCCTCAGGTTGATTTCAGGAATACTTGATCAATGTGTACTAATTTATGTATTTTTTGTTACTTTTCGTATGTTCATGCATCGTCACCATATTATTATATCAATTATTTTTTTGCTACCGTCTAAGATCTTTATTTTATAAGAAACATTTAGAAACAGTAATTTAGAAACTATTATTTTAACAATAAATATGTTCTCAGGCAACTGACTACAAGTTAGTAATTTAATGGATCTCGTTTATAATCCATTCATTAATATGTGTAAAAATTAAAAAGGCTTTCTGAAGTTCGTAGTCACTAGGCTTCAAAGTTAACACCAGTACTGTTCTGTAACAGAGAAAAATAAACAGGATAGAGGAAAATATTTTGTGGAGCTTAAAATGATTTATATTGATTTAAGGAATCGTTTTTCCAGCTATTTTTAGTGATAAAATAATAATTGTAGGTAGAATCTATCACCTCGTCGCCATAAGTAATTTTTCAATATTTCTAAATATTTTTTCATCTTACTTTGTTTAATTGGCGCAACCAATATTTTATGTACCTAATAGTTATGTAATAATTTTAGGTTTCTGAAGGATATTATCTTGTTCCTTCCTTAATGAGGCATATTATTCACCAATAAAGTTTTCTTCATTTCACGGTATCATCACTGAAATACTTATTTTACTTTCACTACTTAGTTTAATGCATTCTGATGAATGATGAAATAACAATGAATACTGAAACGTTTAGATCCAGGGATAAATTCTTGAATGAAACTATAAAAAATTAGGGATTGAGTGAGCTATTTAAGTGTGCTTAAAGGAGACGTAGTGGGAGTAAAGGCCGTGTTTTGGATTATAACCTCTCAATAGCGTCAAATTCCAAAGATTTAAATTTCAGTGCATATAATACAGGAACGAACATAGCATCGGCTGTAGTGGGGGTGGTGTCTCGCCATTTCTTTTCAAAATTCGGAGCAGGGATATTAGAAAAAGATTATGTAATGTAAAAAGGCACGCGTTCAGTGGCCCTAACAGTCTAGCGTGCGAATTAATTAAAAGATTGGAGAATACACTGGTCCCTTTTCTAAAACATATATTTACTGTAATAATAAAAATGGAGAGTTGACCTGTTGCCTGGAAAAATCAGTAATACGAGTAGTTCGTATTACTGATCGTAGTTCCCATTTATAAAAATAGGGTATCGTAATAGTGTTGATTCCTATCGAACAGTTAGTTTGACATGAATTTTCTGCAAAATTATGAAGAATCTGATCGGGGACTATGCTAAGGAAGCCTTGAAAAGAACGAACTGGCTATGGGAAAGACAGCATGGCTTTCGGAAAGACTACTCCTGTGAAAGTAAATTAGCGTATCTTGATCAGGACTTAGCGGAAGGGTTAGATAACATCAAGCAAGTCGATGCTGGAGTGCTTATAGACTTTTTAAAAGCGTTGTCCGGGTGAATCATAAGGTTCTTATGAAAAAGGTAGGCAATATTGTTGGGAGGGTTGTAAATTGGATTAATTCTCTCTGACGGGCTGAACTCAAAGGGCGATATTTATTCGGAAGAATTGCATGCAACTTCTGGTGAGCCGCAGGGAAGTGTGCTGGATTATTAATATTTTCATATGATCGCATTATTTACAGAGAAATATAAACAATTTATGACGGCAATATATTTAAAAAATGACCTAAACTTCTTGGAGAATTGGGCAAATAAGAACGGAATGGTTATCAATACTAGCTAAATAAAACTAGTTTGTTTCCGGAAAGGTGGAAGTGCTAGATCAAACGAATATTACATAATAGGTAAACCTGTTGAAAGAAATAAGATAACTGTAATTATCTAGGAGTCATTCTAAGTAGGGATCTGCAATGGGTGACGCATATCGAATGCATTACAACTAGAGCATTACACCTTGTGATGAGAACTCTGGGAAAAAGCTCCGTCGAAACAAAAGAGTTCGCCTTGAAAACCTATCTTGTAAGATCTAATGTCTAATGTAACCTATCTTTGAATGCGGGGTGTCAGTTTGGGACCCTTATTTTTCAGGGTAAATAAAGCAATTGAATAAAGTTCAGCAATTTGTAACGGAGAATTTTAAAAGAAAGGCCAGTGTCACAGAATTGATTTAAAAAATGGGTTGGGACTCACTTGAATCAAGAAGGAAGAAGGCACGTCTGAAGTGAATATACTAATCCGACATTGGTGATGATGCATGGTAAGATATAAGTAAAAGATTGAAAAAGCCTTGTTATCTGTTGCGGAAAGACCATAGTTATAAAACAGAGCCTCCAAGGCAGATTTAAAATAAAATAAAATATTCTTTTTTTAAATCTAGGGCTAGATTAGTGGAATGGTCTACACAAAAATATTCTGGAGACCCTCCCAAGTAACGTTTAGACGTTCATGATGAGACTGAAATAAGTTGACTCACCCAACAGAATGGTCGACTTGTTACTATTGTGTTAATAATAATAACTGCATAATTCAATAAAAATAAACAAATTAAAAACTGTATATTTTGGAATTTTGATCACTCGAATTCGTAGTGTCACCGCCCGCAAATGAAAACGTCATTGCTTCAAAATTTCTGGTGTTTACGAATCACTTTGTAACACTATATTTACATCGCTGATTTTAGGTAGATTACGGCAACAGGAGAATATGTCCGTAACTTATGCCATGCTTATGAGATGACAAATATTTGCATTCCATTCTTTGCATATCTCTGCTGAATTCCCCTCAAATTCTTGCCATACTTTGCATATATTTTAAACTTACTTATTTATATTTATTTTCACTAAACATTCTCAAAACATAAATTTTTATTTTAGTTACACTGATTCCATATATTACGATTAATCGACAGTACGTTTTTAAACTTTATTATCTTTCATCGTCACATGTCATTTTCTATGCTTAATATATTTTCTGTACGATGTAATGTGGAGATATATATCAATTTCCATTGTCAAACGTTGATTATCTGGCGCTTATTTCCTCAGAAACGCTACTAATGCCATCTCTGCAGAGAAATATATAGCTTTGTGCGATATCCAGATTGCTGGAAGCTTCTCATACGAACTCTCCCGCCACCTGTAGGTAGCGTGGTGAACTTTTAGCAGCAGAGAAGCCGCATTGGGGACGGAAGGGGACATTTTCGCGCTAAGTTGAATCACATTCAATAGTATTGCGTCAAAAATTCCCGTTCAAGCCCTATGAAATTCATTGTAGAAAATCACACTCACGTCCAAGTGAATGGTATTTCAAAAGGTTGCCTTTTATGTACTTGGGTTTACGATATCCGGAAATTCTTTTGGATAGGATACTTAAAACAGTTCATCAAAATGCTCTAATACTAGTCTGCTATGATACCGTGGTGTTTTTTTTACGCAGCGCCTTCCTTGTTCTAATTTAATACTTGAAGCAAAGGCTGAAAGTATAGATACACTCAAGAAACTTGGCGCTTTGCATATCTATTTTTCAAGTTTTTTCATTAGCAGTAGTACTTTTCCACTACGCTTTTGACTAGCCATCTTATAAATATTTTTTTTAAGTGAAACGGAATATTTTACCGACGTTAATACTTATCATTATACACTTTCTGGAGTTATATAGCAGTAAAGGAAGTAGTAGTGAGCGAAATTATTAAGCAAGGGGAATTATCAGAAGTTCTAAGAATTGATTGAACAAAGTTCCTACGCTACTATCTAGATTGTGATATAGTCGCGAGTTAAAATTAACGTCATAATTGCATGTGGACATGAGAACAACATTTTTCATACCTTGCTAGTTTACGTTTCTCAGCGTCACGTTTTCTCCTCGGGGAATTGAAAAAACCGTACGAATTCACGGGAAGGTTCGTAGGAACCCTATAATTCGTGCAGGTAATCATTTTAGTGATTACATTTTAACCCAAAATATAATTTATTATGCTCTTTAAAAATGCAAAATTAATTCATCTGGAAATATGTGTGTATTCAGCTTTAATATTTTATTTTTACCTTTGCAAAAGTTTTATCTCAAATCGCTAATTTATTGGCTTTCTTTATGTAGGCATAAGTCTTTTGCAGTTCGATATATGTATCATATTCTGTGACTGATTTAACATTATATGATATCAATTTTCATATAGAAGCGTGTCAAAAAGAAATTCAGAGCCTTTGCCTCTCTGGGTTTCCACTATATTTGCAAAGTTGTCGTTGGGAAATAAGAAATATATATAATCATAGGATTTTTTGTGTTTTTGATTATTATAATGCACCTGATACGTCACTCCACTCTATCAGTCTCCGCCTCTGTGCATGAAATGTCGTCATTACAAAATGAGAGAGCCGTTAGATAAAGTGTTTGTCTAAAAACGACCTCATTGGCTGGTTACTATTTTTATTGAAATTAAATGTTGCCATTATAGTTATTAAAACTTTACCAAAGTAATTTAAAGTAAAAACTTGTTCCAAAAATTGAGGAGTACCACGTTCACATAAATTTGAAATCGGTCTGCAGTTAGCAGGAATTCCATGGTCAGAATAGGCTAATTTCATATTTTATACACCTGTATGCGAGGGAAGCCTTTCTACACTGGCCTAGGAACTCCAGTTTGCTAGTAGTATTAACTTGGAGGATTCGAGAAGCTTCGATGAGGAGACAACCAAGAAGCGTTTGAGTACCCTCGCGTGAAAGTCTTTAGCTTTCTCAGTTACGTCCCAAAAGATAAGAAAATACGGGATAGCCATCAGTCTAAAGTTGTTTTTCGCAAATTTGGGACTAAAATATTAAACGCTATAAATTTTTTTCCAAATTTTCCTGCTTTATAGGAAGCGTGTTTCAAAACCTGAGTGTTCCAATTGAGAATGATCTCAGTAGAAAAGTAATTAGTACAGCTGAAACATATTTTTGAAGTTTCCTGTTGTCAGAACGAAGCGGACAGTTCAGAATTTTTCATAAGGCATTCTGAAAACATTTCAATATATCCTACAGCTAACAGTAGGTATATTATCTAAAACCTTAAATTAAGCAACGAAAGTATTTTTCAGTTTAATAATTTGATTGTATTACAAGAATTTTTATCGATCGTGACTTGGATTTAGAGAACTCGCCATTGTGGCTCCAATCTTTTCCGAATTAATAATATAAGTAATTTCCCTAGTTCGTGCGTACAAACATAATTGTTACATGTGTCTAAGCATATGAGAAAATAAATCGTTTACATTATTGACATTCAGATGCGAATTAAAGTGACGCCATCATTCCATTTCGTTAAGTATCAGAATGATGGGAGACTAAGATAAGGGTAAGATAGTAGTGTAAGTAGTATAAGTAGAGTAAGTAGTAGTAGAAGTAAGGATAAGATAGGAAATAGATATGAGTAGGATATATAATATAGTTTGTAATATTTGGCTTACAGTTCTTACTAACAATCTAAGTAAAATATTTATTCCAATTAGAGAAGTCAGAAATCCAAAGAGGAAATCATTACGCAAAAAAATATCATTTAAAAAACCCATAGTTGTCTAGGCCTTAAAGGTCTTTTTTTATTTCCATGCTAGACTCCAATAAACATTATTACGAAAATGATTCAAACAATAAGAAACGAACGGGAAAAAATCGGCCAGCCGAGATGGAAAAATATCAACGTACTAATGACTGTTTAAACATGTTAGGGGCACTTCGATATTTCTGTAAATAGTAACCAAACAGAATATTATTATAAATATGAAATATTTATTAGTTATTTAAAATAAATCAATATTTATACTTTCTATTTCTCAGTTATTTATCTTCAATGCACAATTTTGTTTTCCATTCTAATATTTTAAATAAAATTGGTATAATATGTCAGGCCTTACTCGTTTTTTCATCGTATTAGTGGAGAAAAATTTAAGGGTGGGATGTTAAGGGGAAGAGGTAAGAATGGAGATAGGTGGAGAGCTAATCAAATCAAACAGATTTGTTATCATGCTTTATTTATCTTATCAGACAGATTACAGTATTTGCAGAGCACACTAAAAGGCCAGTGTGCTGGGTATGGAATGAAAATCAATAGGAAGAAATCAAATATAATGTGGTTCTTATGAAATAGGAACTATAAGTGGAATAAGATATGAAATTTTCAAATTTTTTCATTTAAAACCATGTTGTCTTGCTGACATTTAAAAAAATAAACATGCTTAATTGGTCTCTTCAAGGGAAAGTTAACATTGTTACAATGAGTTAGAAAATTACTGCGATGGTTTAGAGGGATAATTTTGGAAAGGGATGGAAAATCATTCCATCCTGGACTGATTTCGTTTCTGAATTATGTATCTTTGGAGCTAATAAAAATTCTTATATTAACACATTTAAAAGTTTAAAAACATATTTTTAAAACTTATTTACATACCTTTCTGGCAAATAATTTCTATAGCTTTTTACCCATTTTCAGAAAATGTAAAAATTGAACACCTTCCGATATTTTTTCAAGATCAGTTAATTGGCTTTAGATGCGATGCCACATCATAGTATGAATCCCATTAAAAATCTCAAATATAATTAAACAAATGCAATCCCATTGTTATTATTAAATTTCTATGAAGAAATAAATGTGTATGCAAGCGGTTTATAAAAAATATGCGTGTGTTTGTTTATTATATGATGTAATAAGCCTTTTTTCTCTTCACAATACTTATCATAAGATATTTCTGCTCCATAATTTGGCGTTAAAAGCTATTTTTTTCTGTCATAGGGTTACGCTCTCAAAACTTTTTGGAGTCCTTTCCGTTGAACTACCATTATTAATAATCGTCATCACTCATATTGCTATTTTACATTTCATGAGTACATATAAAAGTTAATTATCAATAAGCAAATAGTAAAATAATGTGGAAAATTACATCGCAAATAAATAACAAGTAATATAGGCAATGGGGCTAAATAGATATATCATATATATGT